>ML791736.1:413172-439044 GCA_009831015.1 Picea engelmannii | reverse complement strand
TCTTATACTATTGTTCATTTCTCATTGGATATAGTTGAATGGTTTAAGTATAAGTTGATTTTTTTTAAAATTGTACTTGATACTGATTCACCCCCCTCTCAGTATCAATAGATTTAAGTCAAAGGTCTCTGCTATAGAGGAAATAGCTAATCTCAAAACGTTGACACTAGATAAACTTCTTGGAACCCTAATTGCTTATGAAATGAGAATCACTAAAGGTAAATCCACTATAAGAGAGACTTATTTTAAAGTATAGAAAAACACATACTCCGATATAGATGAAATTGAAGCAAATTTTGTGAGAAGACTGAAGAAAGGATCAGGCAAATACAAAGGTAAACTGCCCTTCAAATATTTCAATTGTGGTAATATAGGTCATTTTGAATCTAAGTGTCCTCACAAAATAAAGGATCAGACATATGACGATGAAGAGAAGAACAAACATAAAAAGGTCTATAAAGAGAATAATTTTAAGAATAAAAGCCTTTGTGTAAACAATGATGATGATCCCTCAGATGATGAAAGCAGTGCCTCTTTTATTGAAGATAACATAAATGTTATCATGCTAATAAATTTATGATATCTAAAAACTGAATATACATGAAGTGAGTTCGATGACTGTGAAGCAAAAGTAGATCTTGAAGGAGAACTTGTTAGTGCCATGGAAGAGATTGATAGACTCAGAGAAAAGAAAAGAAAACAAAAATAGTTACTCCTGAGGTATGAGAAAACATGCAAGGAACCATCTGAAGATATTAATATGTTGAAGGTTAAGTTAGAAGAATCTTGGAATATTGAAGACATCCTCAAACAACAATTGAAGGAAGTTGAAACAAAAGGTGAAAAATTTGAAGCTGAAGTAGTGACCGTCAGAAAAGATCTAGAGAAATTCCAGGCCTTATATCATCAGAATCTGACAAGTATTAAAGCCTTAGAAGGATTAGCCTCCATTCTGAATCAACAAAGGAATTCAAATTTGAAAACTGGTTTGGGTTATGAAGAGGGATCAAGTAGTGGTCAGACAAGAAACAAAGAATCCATCAAGTTTATCAAATCTACAACTACTAACATCAACAAACCTGTAGAAACAAAGGAAGAGAATCAACCGCCAAGGAGGAGTGAAGGAAAAGCTACCAAAACTGAATATGAAGAACAAATAAATAATACAATCTCCACTCAAGAAAATCATCAGCATAGAAGAAATCGACCTGCTCAAAGAAGGCGACCATTTTCCAGGTATATAGATTTTTTCTATGTATATTGTTTTTACTGCTCTAAGTTTGGCCACAAAGCTGTAAATTGTTCTCTATGATTTAGACATGAGCAATCAAGACAACCATGGAATAAATACCTGTCTCAAAAAATAATAAGACAACCAATTTACAAACAACCACATACTGCAAATCATGTGATGGCTGGGAAAAAGACGTAGACTAAGCATAACAATCATTATGATCCTTTGTTCAATGAACCAAAATGTTACATATGCCATAATTATGGACATAAAGCTGCAGATTATCGCTTAAAGAACTATAAGCCATATTCAAATCACAGAGCTGAAAATGTGACGGTTTGGAAAAAGAATGAAAATAACAAGTGTGGATTGGTGTTGTCAGATCAAATACAAAAATAATCCTGGTATATTGATAGTGGATGCTCCAGTCATATGAAAGGTGACAAAAGTATGTTCCTATCACTCAAGGAAAATAAATCAAGAAGTGTGACCTTTGGAAATGATGCTCTAGGAAATATCAGAGGTAAAGGTCTAGTAATATTAAGTAATGGAAGAAGAAAATCTCAAGATGTATCATTTTTTGTGGTTTAAAGAATAATTTTCTCATTGTCAGTCAGATATGTGACATAGGATGTGAAGTCAGTTTCACTGCCAAGAATTGTAAAATAAATACAACAAACACATGAGAGCTTCTTGCAAAAGGGGTTAGAACTGAAAAAAATGTATATGTTCTGAAGGAAGATAAGGAGAAATGTCATTTAGGAAAAATTGATGAAAGTTGGTTATGGCACATAAGGTTTGGGCACCTAAATTTTGATCATATTTTCAAACTGAATAATGAAGGTGTTGTGAAAGACCTTCCAAAAATATCTAAGCCTAATAACTCTATATGTGAGTCCTACCAAATGGGGAATTTGAATCTTGCCCAATTCAAATCGAAGAGTTTCATATCTTTAGATAAACCACTTCAACTTGTTCATATGGATATGTGCGGACCATTACGAAAAGAAGGAACTAGAGGAGAACATTACTTTATGCTGGTCATTGATGACTTCTCTAGATGTACATGGGTTTCCTTTCTTAGGGAAAAATCTGATGCGTTTGAGAAGTTCAAAACGTTTAAGGCATTAACTGAGAATCAAACATGAAGAAAGTTAAAGGCAATTCACTCAGACAAAGGAGGATAATTTTTTTCAAGACATTTCAAAGAATTTAGTGATAGACATGGAATTAAAAGAGAATATACTATTCCAGGTACTCCTCAACAAAATGGAGTTGTATAACACCAAAATAGATCAGTTCAACAGATGTCAAGGGCCATGATGAATGAAAGGGACATTTCACAAACCTTCTGGGTGGAGGCTATTCACACAACTGTTCATATTCTAAACAAAGCACATCTAAGGCTGAATAATGATCAAACTCCACATGAGCTGTGGTTTGGTCGACCTGCATCCATCAAGCACTTCAAAGTATTTGGAAGTAAATGCTACATAAAAAATAATGATGATCATCTATGAAAATTTGATAGTAGAGATGATGAAAGTATATTCTTAGGATATGCAACGAACAATAAAGGTTACATATGATTTAACAAAAGAATGCATAAATTAGTAGATGTTATTGATGTTCAAATTGATGAAGAAGATCCCGTAAAAGATCAACAAAGAATAAGCACTAAGCCAGATGAAAAAGATGATGAGAATAATGAAAATTAAGAACAACGAATCCCAAAGTCACAAGAAGATGATGAATCATATTGATAAGAGACACCCAAACAAGAAGAGTCAGGACATTAATCAACTTCAAATCCTTCCTCTAGAATTACTCAAAAGAATCATCCTGAAGGTCAAATAATTGGTGCGAAATACAAAGGTGTACACACCAGGAGGAGGATAATCAAAGACACCTAACAATCATATATATCCTTCATATCCATGGTGGAACCTAAGAAATTCAATGAAGCTAGTGGAGATGTAAATTGGTTAAAATCAATGAATGAGGAACTGGACCAGATTGAAAAGAATGACACTTGGTAACTCGTTCCTTGGCCAACAAATAAAAATGTAATAGGATCCATATGGGTCTACAAAAATAAGATGAATGAGCAAGGAAATATTATAAGAAATAAGGCTAGATTGGTTTGCAAAGGATATACTCAAATATAAGGACTAGACTTTGATGAAACGTTTGAGCTCGTAGAAAGATTAGAAGCTATTAGAATGTTTCTTGCCTATGCTTGTCACAAACAATTTAAAGTCTATCAAATGGATGTCAAGTCAGCTTTTCTAAATGGAGATATAAAAGAAGAAGTCTATATGTAACAACTAGAGGGTTTTCAACTGTCAGATAGCCCTGAATTTGTCTACAAGCTGAAGAAAAACTTATATGGGTTGAAACAAGATCCTCGTGCTTGGTATTATAGACTGGATAAGTATCTTCAAGAAAAAGGATTCAAGAGAGGAACAATTGACAACAATCTATTTATCAAAACAGAGGGTAATGATTTGCTCATTGTGTTGGTCTATGTATATGAAATCATCTTCAGAAGAAATAATGCTTCGTCAGTACAATGGTTTTCCTCTGCCATGTAGTCTGAATTTGAAATGTCTATGATAAGGGAAATGCCATTTTTTCTTGGTCTGCAAATTAATCAGAGGTCTGAACGATTATTTCTTTCTTAGGAGAAATATCTAAGAGAAATGTTGAAAAGGTTTCAAATGGAAGATTGTACACCTATGAGCACACCTATGGTCACTGGATGCAAGTTAAGCAAGGGTGATGACTCACCTGATGTGGATCAGAGTTCCTATAGGTCTATGATAGGTAGCCTATTGTACATCACAACATCCCATCCAAACACAATGCATGCTGTTGGAATTGTAGGAAGGTATCAGGATGCACCTAAACAGAGTCATTTGTTCACTGTCAAAAGAATATTCAGATACTTGAAAGGAACAATGAACTATGGCCTATGGTATCCTAGGAATCATAATTTTAAACTACCAGTCTATTCAGACGATGATTGGGCTAACTGCGTGGATGAAAGGAAAAGCACAAGTGTGGTGCATTCTTCTTAGGAGATTCTCTTGTATCATGGTTGAGCAAGAAGAAAGGTTCCATTTCCTTATCAACTACAAAAGCTAAATACATTGCAACTGCCACTTATTGTACTCAAGTATTATGGATGATTCAAACACTTGTAGACTTAGAGGTAAAGTATAATGCACCGATCCCAATTCATTGTGATAATACTAGTGCCATTAGCGTGTCAAAGAATCTTGTATTTCACTCCAATACCAAGCATATACCCATCAAGTATCACTTCTTGAGGGAACAGGTAACCAAAACTGTTGTTTCTTTGCATTATATTCCATCACAAGATTAGATTGCTGATATCTTCACTAAACCTCTTGCAAAGGATCAGTTTGAGTATCTACGCCAGAAGTTGGGTGTGACCCTGTTACCAAGTTAAATAATCTATCTGATCAGGGAGAGAGTGCTCCTAGTATATATGATCAGGGGGAGCACATAGTCACTCTCTGTTCTCTTTGACATTGATGTCAAAGGGGGAGAAAAAGGTGTTGTCTGTATGCTACAGTTGGAGGTCTAAGCAGAATAGTGTAGCCTTTCAGGGTTGCCATCAATGCCAAAGGGGGATATTGTTGGCATGTTTACAGGAAGAATGTGCCTTTTATTGATGGTAAAAATATCAATGAACCAAACCTCGAGAGTGCAGAAGATGAGAAAGCTCAGAAGAGACAATGGGTTCCAGCAGTGTAGACGAAATCCAAGAGACAGACTCGCAGGAGGAGCAAAGGTCAAGAAAACCTTCTAAGTCAAAGAGATCAGAAAGATCAAGATAAATAATGACAATGGCCATTGGATAACTAATACCGAATACTCGATGATTGTTAGATCAATGTCCAGTGACCAGAGGAAGTGTAGAGGAGAAGTACAGATCTGATCCGTTGGATCTGAGCACCGAGGATCAACAGTCATTCGATTTAGAAATACATGCATGAAGGTTAAGCCTTTGGATCGGCATAGGAGAGAGGACTTGTCAAAGTCCCTAAGTCCTGAAGTAAGTAGGGACCGTCCATCGTCAAGACTGATAGGTGGCACACGATTCACAACTCCGAAGCACTTCAAGAATTTTCAGTTTGAGATATGAAATCCATGAAGTCTGGAGAGCTGGAGTAAATGTCATCCATCAGATCATTTTAAAGTGGAAGGACATGATAATCTAGAAAAAGAAGCATCACATAAAGATCAAGCCATCAATCTAAGAACATGATCGACGAACAACATGTAGTTCGGGTCTAAAAATTGTGAGGAGGTTACTGTTCGGGGATTCTCACTTCGAAAGAATTGGTGACTTGAAAAGTTGAAATACCCAAAGTCCCGAAGGCCGAAGTCCCAAAGTGAATGAGGATCCATGTCAGCAAGGACACATAGCACAATCAGACAATGACAAGTGTCAATTTGATTCGACATTTCAGGTACGTGCAACTCAAAAATCTAAGTGACACGTGGCAGCTACTAGGCTCATGAAATGTTATCAAGTGATGTCACTTCGGGAGTTTTAGCACCAAAAATTATCCTAAAGCCTTGAAGTCTTGAATGCCAAATACCCAAAGAATATCCAGACTGTCGATCGACAGAAGGACGCATGGTAGAAATCTGTGAAGTTCGGGGAAAGACACTCTGGAAAAAATGAGCAAAGAAATTTAAGAGTTGAGATTCCCAAACCCTGGAAACCTGAAGTCAATATCAATCATCCGATTCTGAGAGACACGCGTCAGTCGATCGCTAACTCTGGATAAAAGAAAAGGAAGGAGGAAAGGTTGGGAAGTTGAGATTTTCGAACCTCGAATACCCTAAGGAATTGTTACCGTTGATTCGAGGAGGACATATGTCAACAAATATTTCATTTCAGAAGATATCCAGTCAGAAGAAATGAGAAGTTGAGACCTGAAATCTACAAAGTCCAGAGAACCAAAGGAGATCCTGACCATCGATCCAAAAGGGGGCATGCTTCAGTAGGATTTTCAGCTCCATTAAAAAGAAAGGAGGTTTGAAAGGTCGGAAAGTTGAGATTTCTGAACCCCGAATACTTGAAGGGATTGTGACTATTGATCCAAAAGGAACGCATGTTGTTGGATCATGGACTCTGGGTGAAATGCTCCAGGAGAAAGAGAAAATTGAGAATCAAGACTACCGAAGCCTGAAAGACGAAATCGATCTCGTCCATTGGTTTGAAGGGCCACATGTCACTTGGTCGTTGAGACTAAGGATCGCGCGTGGATAGAGGAAATAAGGTAGGAAAATACAAGATATGTGAGCTGTTGATTGAGGGAATCTGTCAGAGACCGAGCGATTGAAAATCATGCATGATTGCGGGATCATAAGTTTCTTGCAAGTTAATTTTCTGAGGGCATGTTGCAATTGAAACCACAGTATCAGAGAAAGGGTACGTGGCAGCTGGAGGTAGATTGTGGGGAGAAAAGCGGTTAATCCCAAAACCATTGTTGGACGTGCCTGCAATTGTTCACTTATGCAAAGACATAGCTCGAGGTCACTTGTGACAGGGGGCTAATGAAAAGAGAGCTCGTGCCTGCAATCTCATGGTCATGTGAAGTTCATCGCCCAAGGTCATATTGAAATAAAGGGGGCTAGCGCTCGCTATAACAAGAACGCAAAGCACCTTTTGAATAATCATTTGGTCACTGCTAGTGGTCACGTGAACGTAGGGGCTTAGAAGCCAAATAAGCCATAATTGACTAGCTATAAATGACAGAGAAGATGAATAATTTTGACATCTAGAGAAGCCAAATAATCTTTGGATAACTTCCACTGATGATGAATAGATACTGCATAACCGCCAGAGAATATGATGAGTTTCTATGATGATCGTCCAGAGTACTCGATGTGAGAATGAAATGCAGAATAGAGAACAATGTGTGTTACTTCGATAGTGATGCATGTGGGTAGGTAGAGAGGAAGGGAAGTACTTGAAGAGGACATCAGAGATGCAATGTATAACATGCAGAGGCAACATAGAGTATAAAGAGAAGAAAGAGAATATGAACAGAGTATCGATGTGTGAAATAGGAGAATGAACAGAGGATAGAGGTGAAATAGAGAATATAAGATGTAAGAGACAAAGAAGGTAAGTAAAGTTTTGTAATATTCAATCAGGGTGGTGCTAGGGAGGATTGGAGTCCTCTAAATTCTAGTTGGTGCTAGAAGATATTCTGGGAGTTGGTGCTAGAGAAATTTGAGAGTTGGTGCTCTCTGCAAGTTGTAGCTTGCTATCAGAGGTTGTAGCCTCATATTTGTGTTGGAGCTCAAAGACTATGATGTACATGAAAGTTGGAGCTTGATTAACATCCTAAGAAGAGGAAGTTTTCTCCCTTTATGGGTTTCCTCATGAAAAATATGTGTCTCTTTGTATTTCATGTGATGGATCAAATACTGTTTATCTATGCATGTTAAGTTATCAGTAACACATTAAATAATAATTTAGAAAGATTCATAAAATAAAAAAATGTTTCAAGCTTATATTATAACTGATTTACCCCCCCCTTCTCAATTATATTTCCAACACTTAGCACTTAGCATTATAAGTTAAATCTAGCATTCATTTACCCTTAACACATGTAACAAAAGATCTATCTATTATATATAACAATCAAATCACTAAGCAGATTCATAATAGAAATAACACAACACAAAGCAATCGATAAGACACCAGATATACATGGCTCACCCAAGTGTGGGGCTACGTCCACTAACCCCTTCACCTCTTTATTATTCGCCAAAATATATTACATCCAGTTAGATCTATGCACTAAGCCACATAGTCGAAATTTACACAAGACATGAGATCTGCGCAGTTTGCACTAGATCCTCCTTCTTTACATCAAGTACTAGCTTTCCGCACCGAACCAACTCTCTATCAATCACAAATCCTTAATTCACATACATTCCTTTGCACAAAGAAACTCGAACTACTTGAACTTAGCTATTTCTACAATACTTTATTTTGTATTTATACTTTAAAACCCTCTACAATAAGGCCTAAGCATGGGAAAAAACCCATGGGCTGACATCCCATAAACTCGTTAAAAAACCCTAGAGGACCCCTTACTAGGTCCACATAACCCTCAAAACTAGGTGAGATCCGCAATCTCAAATCCGCCTAGGCATTCCTACTTCGACCAGTGTGTCGAAGTCCAGAGTGGGTCAAAGCTGACCAAAGTATCCTCAAAATTTGGTTGAGGGCCAATAGGCCCCCAACACTCACCTGTGACTTGTCTCGAGTCACTCAGGTCTAGACAACATTTCTTTGAAAGCCTCAAGCTTAACTCGATCTGCCTCGATTTGTTGCTTCGCCTGAGCCTCCTGCCCAACGAGCTCTTGTACTGTCTGCTCCATAACAGGCCCTTCTGGGTGCTATTCTACTGCTGCAATGAATTGATCTAGTTGTGAGCCTTGTCCATCAATATTTTTGAACACCTTGAAAGCTTCATCTTTCACAAGTTGTATCTTCAACGTGAATTCCATTACCTTACCCTGGAGGGAAGTGATCTGTTTCTATATTGTGCACTGCTCCTGGGACCTCTTCATCCTTTCCACTACTGTAAGCAGCTTCATCTATGTCTGCAATGAAATTTCCTATTGTTGCACCTCCAGTAACTGCACTTCTAGCTTCTTTATCTCTGGATCATCGATGAGGCATTCATATGTTTGGGCACTTCTATCGCTCAACTGTTTTCATGCTGAAGCGAAGGCTCTTATATTTTCTACTGTATTTCTCACGGACTCATCCCTCTGGTCATGCACCTCCTGTAGGGGGCTCGATACTGTTTGGGCGTCTAGATCAATTATCCTAGCTTGAAGCTGTTGGAGGGTCTCTGCGAGCTTCACTATTTGAGCTTCGACCAACTCTTTCTCTTCCTGTGCCAAGATTGGCACATAGCGACATGCTTTATTTACCGCTTCTTTGACCATGCCCTGCTCTTCGAGAAACTACTCTTTTTCCCTCTATAGATGGGATTTTTCCTCCTGAAACTTCGCTTGAAGCTCTACTTTGTTGCCTTCGTGGGCAACTACACTTTCCTACACTGCTCGCAATTTTACTAGTACTTCGTCTTTCTCCTTTTTCAAGGCTTCTGTATCCTTCTCCTTATCTTGTTGAGCTCTCTAGAGCCAAGCTTCTATTGCATCCACAATCCTTCTCAATTGGGATGGTTCATCCACTAATTTTGTAGTCCGTGACGATGAGGGCGCATTCAACACAGTAGGTACTGCGCGGGCCAAATGAACATCTTGCTGCACTTCTTTCAATTCTTTCTCAATTATTCCATATAGCTCCTCTTGTTTTGCTCCGTATATCTTCAACATGTCCTTAGAAGCATCCTCCATATCTCCATGGACCAGAATGATGTTGTCTTCCATGAGGGTGGCTTCCAATGGTGGCTTATTGGCGTGTGTCTTCTTTCTTGTTGAGGGTTTCTTCGGAGAAACCTTCCTCTTCTATGGTGTCACTATCCCAACAGGGGGATATTTAGGTGGAGGGGTGGCTTTGCCTCCTCCTTTCTCTTTTTCTACTTCATCTCCTCTTCCCTATCCTTCTACTTCATCTTCTCCTCCTTCTCGCAAGCCAGATCCGTTATCTTCATAAGAGTTGTCCTCTTCATCGGTCTCTATGTCTTGGACTTTCTTCTATTTTTTCTTCTTCTTCATCCCATTGGAATGTCTGACATGTTTGACTCGTGTAACTATGGGGCTTCTTATGGTTTCAATGTCGGATAGCTCTGCATCAAAGACATGTACAAGAAATTCCTCTGGCCATTCCTTTGTAATCTACTCCATATCTTCATTTGTCATCTTGTAGTATGACTATAATTATTCCTGGTGCTCATCTGTTCGCATAGTGACGTAGATGAAGTGGGGATCAACACAAAACTTTTATATGGGTCAATACTAATGTAGGGTGCGTGATTCCATAAGCGAATATGATTCGATGGTTCCGTCCCGACAACAGAACCATTTGTTGGCACAGGGGCAGACCCAGGGTTCAACACTTAACAATGCACCAACAAAACCCCTAATACCCACACTTTCGAAAACACCTACGAAGCATGCAAAGTCTCACCCAAGGTAGAAGAAGGGGGGGTTATAGGACGCAGGTTTCTGTAATCAGGTTGGGACATAGATCTATAATAAAATCACTTCGTAGAATGTTCTATTAACTCTTAGAACATGACATGCATTAGTTTCTTAATATCGCAGAGAATAATCAAAGATAGATCGATGCAGTAGAAACAAACAATTAGATACCCTGAGCACTTAGAAATTAGCATTATAAGTTAAATCTAGCATTCATTTACCCATAACACAAGTAACAAAAGATCTATCTATTATACATAAAAATCAAATCACTAAGTAGATTCATAACAAAAATAACACAACACAAAGCAACCCATAAGACACCAAATATACGTGGTTCACCCCAATGTGGGGCTACGTCCACCAAATTCTTCGCCTCTTTATTATTCACCAAAAGATATTACATCCAGTCAGATTTGTGCACTAAGCCACATAGTCGAACTTTGTACAAGACATGATATCTGCACACTGAGCACTGTATCCTCCTTCTTTACACTAAGTACTAGATCTACACATTGAGTGAACTCTCTATCGAGAAAAAATATTTAATGCACATACATTTCTATTGGCACAAGGGCATACCCGGGGTTCAATGCTTCGACAACACACCAACAAAACCCTAACTACCGACCCTTTTTACAACACCTACAAAGAAGATTAAGTCTCACCTGAGGTAGAGGAAGGGGTGGTTGTAGGATTCAAGTGTCTACAACCTACCTGGGACACAGATATATGATCACAACACTTAACAAAGCACTTAATGGTTAACATTCATCAATATTTAACCTTTATTCACATCACAGGTTGAAACCCTAATTATAGAGAAACGTAGTATTCACAAGATCTAATACATCCAAGCACTTAACATATAGAAATAGATCAGATATAACACTCATTCACATTACAAAGCAGTAAGCTACTATTATATTTGGTGCATCTAACATATATCACTGTACTAAGCATAAATAACATAATAACTATAATGCACAAAGAAACCACAACACATGATATACGTGGTTCACCCCAGTGTGGGGCTACGTCCACCAACTCTTCTCTTCTTTATTGTCTTATGTCAATCTTCTACAAGAACAAATCCACAATAACCCACTCTGCATAGGACAAGAGATATGCATGCACCTCACCAGACCCTCCTTCCCTAAGCTAGGTTACAACATAAAGCCTCCCTAGAGTCCGAACACATGCTTCTTACAATCACTTGTACTTATTCTCTACAAGGTCTCAACACACAATATGCACAAAGCATTTGCACTTAGCTCATTGGCCATATTACACACAGAGGTCTCTCTCCTACTTACATTGCCTATATTTCTATTTATACATTACAAAAGGGCCTAAAAATGGGTAAACCCATGGGTCGACATCCCCATACCCGTTACATAAACCCTAAACCCATAAATTCCCTAAAAAGGGGCCGAGATCCCGCGATCTTTGCTTCGCCTTGTGCTTCGCCTTCAACCAGCCTGTCGAAGTCCCAAAAATGGTCAAACATGACCAAGGTTATCCAAAATGTGGTCAAGGGCCAATAGGCCCCCAACACTCACATGTGACTCACCCCGAGTCACTCTAAACTGGGTAACTCTGCCTTGGTTTTAGATTAAGCTTCCTCGACCTGTTGCTTCGCTAGAGCCTCCTGCTCGACGAACTCTTGAATAACCTTCTTTGTCATAGGTCCTTCCAAGAATTGTTCCACTATGATGACCACTTGTTCTAGTTCTACACCTCATCCTTCAATATCCTCAAAAAGTATGCAAGCTAGATCTTGCACTAGATGGAGTCGCTGAGTCACTTCAATGACCTTATTTTATATGGCATGGAATTGTTTCTGAAGTGTGCAATATTCCTAGGATCATTTCATCCTCTTGCCTGTTGATAGTGGCTTCAAATCTTCTTGCACCGTTGCTGCTTTCTACTTGGCCTCCTGAAGCTGTGACTCCAGTGTCCTTATTTCAAGGTCCTCTGCAAGGTGCTCGTAATTCTACGCACTTCAACTGTTGAGTTGTTTACATTCTAAGGCCAATGCATTAATTCTCTGGACTGCACTCCAGACTGTTTCTTCTCTCTGATATCACACTTCCTATAGAGTGCTTGGCATTGCTTGTAACTCCAATTCTGCTACCCTTTGTTGGAGCTGGTGAATGGCTTCATCAAGCTTCCCTACTTGACTTTCCACTGGGTCTTATTCCATCTGTTCTAAGCCCATCACAAAGAGAAGTTCTCTAGTGACTGCTTCTTTAACTCCAATCCGCTCTACGAGAAATTGTTCCTTCCCCTTTTGGATCTGCACTCTATCATCTGGAAACTTGGCTTGGATGTTGTTATTTTCCTATTACACAACCCAAAGTTTCTCTATGGATTCCTCTTTTGCTTT
This sequence comes from Picea engelmannii, assembly GCA_009831015.1. Lineage (NCBI taxonomy): Eukaryota > Viridiplantae > Streptophyta > Pinopsida > Pinales > Pinaceae > Picea > Picea engelmannii. The sequence continues at coordinate 426,244 of ML791736.1, read as the reverse complement.
CTTTAAGGCCTCTATGGCCTGCTCTTTTTCCTCCTGAACACGATAAAGGCAATATTTGGTTGCATCTGCTATTCGGTGTAGCTGGGTAGGCTCATCTCCCAACTCTGTTCCTTCTGATGATGGGGCATCATTAGACACTGCGCAGCTAGAGTAGAGGGCTTGTTGTACCCATTTCAACTCTACTTCAATTCTATCATACATGGTCTCTTGTTTTTCTTCACTACACTGTAAGATATCTGAGACAACAACAATGATGAGATCTATGTCATCCATCATGAGCACAATATGCATCTGTGGTTTACTATCTTTGGAATTCTTCCGTGATGTAGGTTTTGTTGGCACAGGGGTAGACCCAGGGTTCAACACTTCAACATTGGACAAAAAAAACCCTAACTACCGACCCTTTCGGAAACACCTGCGAAGCAGATGCAGTCTCACCTGAGGTAGAGGCAAGGGTGGTTGCAAGACTCAGGTGTATGCAACCGTAGCTGGGACATAGATATGTGATTCTTACTCTTAGCAAGAACTTTAGCATAGGTCATTCATCAATATTTAACCCTCATGGCACTTTGCAGATGGCACAGAGCACCACAACATTCACTTAGATCTAGGTTAAGTTAGTACTTAGCAGCAACAAAATAGTTCTAACACTCAACACTTTCATATATGTCAAATCTATACCCACACATCTAAGAAGCACAAAGAAAAGTGGATCTATATAAGTATATCATAGCAAATCACATAGCATAATCATATTGAGCACAACACATGGAAAGAAACCAACACATTAGGTCAAAGCACCGAGCATAACACACAGAGTTATCGTGGTTCACCCCCACCCTGGGGCTACATCCACAAAGTCTTCTTCTTCTTTATTAGCTTTGGTCAATCGGGTTACAACACAGAGCTCACACTTGTACTCCGCATAAGACATGAGATCTGTGCGCACCTCACTAGATCCTCCTTCCTCTAGTAGATCTAGCACAAAGCCTTCTTACAATCCATGCACTTAGCACTTACATCACTTGCACTCAACTCTGCAAGTCGGTCACACAATATACACAAAGCCTTTACTAGCACTTAGTTTATCTTCTCGCCCTCTCTTACATTGCTTAGATACTTATTTATACTTTACATAATAGGCCTAAACATGGGTAAACCAATGGGCCAACATGACTTTCCCATTACATTAACCCAAAACCCTAAAAGGCCCCCAAAAGTGGGCCGAGATCCCGTGATCTCTACTTTGCCTGGCGCTCCATCTTTGACAGGATGTCAAAGTCCAAAAACGATCAAATATGACCAAGTTTTCCTCAAAACTTGGTCAAGGGCCAACAAGCCCCCAACACTCACTTGTGACTCATCCCGAGTCACTCTGGTCTGATCAACTCCACTTCAAATGTCTCAATATTGGCCTGAGCTACTTCGACTTGCTATAGTGCGACAACCTCTTGCTCAGTGAACTCCTAGATCACTACGTCATTTATTGGTCCTTCCATGCATTGTTCTGTGGTGATGACAACCTGTTCAAGCTTGGCTGCCTGGATCTCAACTTTAGTGAATAGTTGGCATACTTTCTCTTGGAGTCGTTGAATTCGTTGAGAGACTTCCATCACTTTACTTTGCAGCATGTGTACCTATTGTTGGATGGTGCGTTGTTCTAGAAATCACTTCATTCTTTCAACTGGGGTCAAGGCCTTCAGTTGCGGTTGTAGCGTATCTGTATGTTTCTTTTCTTCTTGGAGTTGTGCCTATAATGTCTGCAATTATGGGTTCTCGGTGAGGTTATCATAAGTCTGGGTGCTTCTAGCACTCAACTGCTTGCATTCCAAAGCCAAGGTTTTTAACTTGTCAACTGTGCTATGGGCAGTTGCCTCCCTTAGATCTCTTATTTCTTGGGGAGTCTCAGGCATGGTATGAAGTTCCAGATCTGCGATGCATTGCTGAAGTTGCTGTATTACTTCTTCAAGTTGTGCCACCTATTGTGGGACACGTTCTTCAATTTTCACTTCAATGACCATCATAGAGCGAAGTGCTTTGTGAATTCGTTCCTTTATGTCAAGTTGATCTGCTAGAAATTGGTCTTTGCTCTATTGTAACTGTGATTTCTCCTCCTCCCACTTCGCTTGTAAGGCAAGTTGTTATTTTTTTTCCTTCCTTTGTTGTACTATAAGTGTGCTTTGTACTTGTGCTAAATCCTGGGTGGCTTGCGCTGTGTCTTCTTGAGCTCGTCGAAGGTGAGCTTTGACTTTCTTGGCGATTTGGCGTAATTGGGTGGGCTCATCTCCTATTCTTGTTGTTCCTGTCATCAAGGGTGTAGTAGAAATGACTCAGTTGGACTGGAGTGCCTACTGCACTTCTTGAATTTCACCCGTGATTCGGTTGAATATCTCCTCCTACTTCACTTCTTTCCTTTCTACAATCTCTAATGAGGCATCATTCAACGCAGCGATCAAGAAGTCAAAGTCGTCCTGTGTGAGGGTAGTCTTAAACGTAGTCTGAGTGGCCTTAGTTTTCTTTCAGGATGAGGGATTTGGTGGGGTGAACTTCCTTTTCTTATAGGGATCCTCCTCCTCTCTAGGCAGAGTAACCTTGCCTTTGTTTTGCTCAACCTCTGTGCCACCTAGTTCTTCACCATCGCCTCCTTGCGTAGGTGAGATCGAAGTAGTCTTCGTGGATGTGATATTTATATCTTGAACTTCATCATCCATCTTAGTCTTGCTCAATCCAGGTGTATATGGTATATCTTTAGGTTTTTCCACATCGGATATTTCTACAGGGTCCGCTAGAACGAGGAGGTCCACCGACCATTCCTTGGTAATATGCTCCAAGTCTTCTTCTATCAACTTGTAGTATGAATGGAGTTGTTGTTTGTACTCATCCGCGTGCGTTGTGATATAGGTGAAGTGGTGATCCATGTTGAATTTGATCAAAGGTATAAACCTATGAAGTGTGTTTGGGGTGAGGCGCGGTGTAGAATGGATTGCAATAAGTGTGGAAGATGACATTGGACTACCATTGCTTGTTCATGTCGCTGGAGTACCACAACGTAGAAAACTTCGTAGCCAGTGGTTCGAAGGGTTCAATCTCTGGAAAAGTGGCACCTTCTGGTAGTTCCTAGGTGATGAAAGCGATGAGTATGAGCAACCAACTAAAGTGGAACTCATACCCTTGGTATTGCGCTTCTCTGCAGTCAAGATCTAGCTGATTTACAAGGTACTTCACCTAGTTCATTTGTAGTCCCTCCGTGCACTTACCTGCGAGGTCAACTACAAACCCAATCACCTGTGTGGGTCTATTCTTGTAGAATAACTTCCCTGCAATCATCTGGTAGATGAGGTGCACTGCTGCATTCTCGATGGAGGATACCTTGTAGCCTCGCATGCCCTTCTCAACATCGCCATATGTGTCTTTTATTCGCTGGGCGAGAGCGCGATCTGCGGTCTTTCCAGGGTAAAAATCCTACGGTTCAGGGCCCTGCATGCTTAGCCCTGTGATCTAATTGATCAAAATCAGATCCATAGTGATGTGATGGTCCAACCATAAGTATCCTTAGTGATATCAGGAAAACAACAATCTGACGCATGCATTCAGTTCCCGATGCCTCCCGAAATGAGGAATCTTCATTACATTGAGGAGGGTTGACTGCGCGAGGTTATGGGTCCATTGCCGAGGGAAAATATTTGGGTTCCTTGATTTTGTGATATTTAAGTACTTGTGCGATGCTAGCATACTATAAAATTTATGATCTCCAATATTAAAATCACTAAATTTCAGTGCTGTGAGCTTATCCTGGTCAGTGCACCCCTTTCGGGAGGTCCACAGTGACCAAATCATAGTTGAAGTCTCTGGGTACAATGTCTTGATTCACTGTGCCACTTAGTGGTGGGATATACTTAGGCAAGATACTTGGGATCATCTTCATAGTGGAGAAGTCATTTCCAAGCTTAGATCGTCTTTCTGAAGGCGGTCGAGATGGTCCTGCTCGAGCAGTGGAGGGGGAAGCTTGCAATGCTCCCGAGGACGATGCCTATACACTTATAGAAACTCCTCGCTCTGAAATGACTCTCTCATTCATAAAGTCAATTAAAACTTCTTCAACTACTTTCTCAGCAGCACTGAGTTCGTTTGACATACAAGCTTGGGTTAGCTAGCTCGGGTGCGAAAGGAATTCAGAGACTACAATGAATAGTATGGGAACAAGGCAATGATCTTAGGGTGAATTAATCTCAGGTTTCGTGCCCAAATTATCACTTAGAAAAAAGTATTATCGGTGCGTGGCGCAATGGACTAAGTCGGGAAACTTAGCAATGGTTTGCTGGAAATGGTTATGATCCTTCATTAACTCCTGTTCGACCTGTTATGGCACATTTCAACAATTGGATGACAAACCTTTATTTATTTTCTTCCCGTTCGGAGCGGAAGTCGAATGGATATATCGCCCCCAACAACTATATTGCTTCATCATGGCAAAGTACTCTATGTCGTTGTTCTGATATCTCGGTGAAGCTCCAATTTTGCAATTTTTCTTTCTGCGAAGTATCCTCTAGAACCTCTTGTAACCTTACAGTATTAGCCCTTTTCTTTCTTAACTTTCTATCCTTCTTCCCAGTGAGCTTCCTCTCAGTAATTCTTTTACCATTTTGATGCTTATCTTCTGTGCTCTTAGTTACTTCATGCTATTGAAATTCTTTCCTAGGGTTCCTGGATAATACATCTTCTCTATCAAAAATAGGTAACTCAATCTTCTGCGGATCCTCTAGCTCTTAGCCTCGACATCAGAGTTGCTAGTATTAAATATCTACGATCTGCTCTTCTGTTCTTCAATCAAGTGTGTGATTCATCTTTTCATAAAGTCTTTTAATTCTTGCTTCTTCTGTTCCAAAACTTCTTCTTCCTCTTTTCGTCTGGCTTGTTCTCTATCAATCCAAGGTTTTCCTATGAGCATGGTAAACGAGGCATTGTCTTCAACAAATTTAATAATCTCAAAGTCTTCCTCTGTCGAAGTTCCATTGATAGTCATAGGTATCCAGGCGAGCCTTCCACATAGATTTACTAGCTTTCCTCTGAATAAACTTGTCCCTCCTAGGGAAGGGATCATGGAAGGTTTTCCTATAGCTTCCCAAGTTCTTTCTGGCATAATGTTCACTTGTGTTTCTTCATCAAGAATACAGTCAATGTCGAAGTCCCCTATTATTTCTTTGACTTGCTCCTTTTCTTTGAAGATCTCTGGTAATCAGACATCTTTATGTTCCTTCAGGGTTTCTTTTATCCGTATTAATATTTTCTCTGATTCTTGCTGGGTTTCTACCTTTTCTAGATCTGCCTTATGGTCTTCTTGATTCAGATTCATCCTTTCCAACTTAGCGATCATTTTAGGGAAATCTAATACGTCGTGGTCCAAAGCTTTGCAACAGAGACTACTAGGTTTTCTCCCAGGGAATTCCTTAGCAATATGTCCTGGTCTTCTGCAACTGTAACAAAGAGTTATTCCTCTCTTTCTCTTCAATGATCCCCAAATCTTCTTGTACTGCGTGCTAGGATCATAATGGCTAGCCTGCAAAAAATTCTTTCTAGGATCCTACATCCACTTATTAGTCCAGACACTCTTTCTATGTATAGATATAACATATCTATCATTATACTTATCGTATCTATTCATATCAAACTTTCTTTCATCTATTAATGCCCTAGTTTTTAAGCTTGGACATAATCTATCAAACATACCTAGATCCATGCTCTAGAAACAAAAAATTTCACTTATCTTACTTCTGCAGAGCACAAAGCTTCTATATCTAAGAAATTTTGACTATTCTTACCTTTATTAGAGCACAATGCTTACAGATCTTACCTCTTTTCAGTAGACCTGACTTCTTTCTTTCATAAATTTCCACTTTTACTTTTCTTAGAGCACATAGTGTTCAAATCTCGCTTCTTTTCTTCAGATATGATCTTCCTTTCTTCAGATCTAACCTTATTTTTATCACAAAGCTTCACAGGTCTAGTAAAAAGCTGTGCACTAGGGAAACAGATCTATGCACAGAGCTTTCTTTTTCACAAAGTTTATTCTTCCTCAATTCCCAACAATCACAGTTTTAGGTCTCGACAACAGAACCATTTGTTGGCATAGGGGCAGGCCCAGGGTTCAATGCTTCAACAACGCACCAACAAAACCCTAAATACCAACCCTTTTGGCAACACTTGTGAAGCAAATGCAGTATCACCCGAAGTAGAGGCAGGGGTGGTTGCAAGACTCAGGTGTCTGTAACCGTAGCTGGGACACATATCTATGATTCTTACTATTAGCAAGCACTTTAACATAGGTCATTCATCAATATTTAACCCTCATGGCACTCCGCATATGACACAAAGCACCGCAACATTCACTTAGATCTAGGTTAAGTTAGTACTTAGCAACAAAAAAATAGGTCTATCAGTGAGCACTTTCATATATGTCAATTCTATAGCCACACATGTAAGAAGCACAAAGAAAAGTGGATCTATCTAAGTATATCATAGAAAATAACATAGCATAATCATATCAAGCACAACACATGGAAATAAACCAACACATTAGGTCAAAGCACCGAGCATAACACACAGAGTTACCATGGTTCACCCCCACCCTTGGGCTATGTCCACAAAGTATTCTTCTTCTTTATTATCTTTGGTCAATTGGGTTACAACACAAATATCACACGTGTACTCCACATAGGATAGGAGATCTGTGCACACCTCGCCAGATCCTCCTTCCCCGAGTAGATATAGCAAAGAGCCTTCTTACAATCCATGCACTTAACACTTACAAAACTTGCACTCAGCTCTGCAAGTCGGTCACACAATATACACAAATCCTTTACTATCACTTATCTTATCTTCTTTCCCTCTCTTATAGAAGACTTTAGGAAGCAAGAGAAACCCTAATGAGTTGGCTAATAACCCTAGAAGCCTTGTCGGCTCAAGAAGATAATTTATATTAGGTTATTAGCCTCCAAGAGAAGAAGTCGACCAGAATTAATAATAATATGTTGAACATAAACTTATCCAGAAGGAGAAGTCGACCCAACAAAACTAGCATAATCACTATAAATACAGGGTGCCATTTCTCATTTGTGACATCTCAGAATTGTAGTTCTTAGTTTTGGTGCGCATTGCAGTTGCAGTCTTGTGCATAGGTTTGAAGGAGAGCTGCTGGTGCAGCTGCAACAACAACAAGTTTTCAGTATTGGCTTGAATATCTCTTGGCTAGGGTTTGAACTATCTGATTAGATTTTTGTGATGCGCTATCCTTGGGGAAAGATGCACTACTCTTTGTTTGGCTATCTAGCCTAGGGTTTTCTTTTGGATGAATTCTCAGTCAAGGTTAAGGTGCTCAGAGGGAGGCTTTGGCCTATGGTTGGGTGATGAAGGTATCGTCAATGGTAAAAAAAGCACACCATATTCTATATTCTAATAGGTTAAGGGCCCACACCCCTTCAGTCAGCCTAAAACGTTTGAAGGAAACATAACCGCTAGATATTGAGCTTGTTGAGGAACTGCCACTAGTGTTACTAGTAGGAGCAGTTTCCAAAAGCACTGCAACTAGGGTTACTAGCAAAAGTAGTTGAAAAAACCCTAAACCTCTTGTCAAGGAACCTTAAGTGATGAGATTGACCTAATCTCTGGATAGATCAATGCACCCTAGCCCAGCGCATCTCCTAGTACTCTTAGAAGGCCAAGACGTGAAGTTTGGATTTATAGTCAAATCTAGGGTTTGACCAAGTCAAGCAAGCCATGAAGAACTCTATGAATTCTGAGAACAAGATAGATGGAGCCTCTAACTTCAGAGCATGGAAGACAAGGATTGACCTCATCCTTGCTAAGAATAAAGTGTTGGATATTGTGAAAGGAAAGATTGTGAAGCCAGAGTTTAAGAAGGAGAAGAAAAGGAACCACCAAACATTGCAGCAATGGAGAAGTTCAAAGATGTTGACATCAATGCCATGAGTATCATAGTGGATTCCATAAAAGACCACTTGATACCCTACATTTCCCATCTTGACTCATCGAAGAAGATATACGATGCCCTAACAAATCTCTTCTCAGTCAGAAACATTGGACAAGTTATGAGTCTGAAGAATGAGCTTCGTGACATGAAGATGAATGATGACGACAACATAACATCATACTTTGTAAGGATCTCCCAGTTAAAAGATCAACTACAAGCTATTGAAGAGATCACTTCAGAAAAGGAATTGGTGGACATAGTACTCAATGGTCTTCCCAAGACATGGGATGCATTTGCCACAAGCATGAACACAAGGAAGAAGTATCCGACATTTGAAGAACTTTGGACTTGCTGTGCTCAAGAAGAATAAATGATCAATGCAAAAGAGAAACCTCAAAAGAAGTATGATGATCAAGCCTTCACAACAAGATTCAAGAACTTCAGGGACAAAAGAAAGTTCGATTCAAGAAGGAAGCCAAAACAAAGAAAAGATATTTCAGAAATACAGTGCTTCAACTGTTAGAAGTACGGTCACTATAGGAATCAGTGTCCCGAGCTAAATAAAAGGAAGGAGAAACATGAAGCATCGATTTTCGAAGAAAAGGAACCTACAAAGAAGACTAAGCAGGATGGAAGAGACTTCTTCTACTAAAAGGTAACAACACTCTTCTTATTTCTTGTACATATCTTGCTTGCATCATCTCTATACATATCTTGTATATCTATCTCTTGGAAGATAATGTGTGCCAAGAAGAACTATACCTATGAAAGAAAAAACAAGATGAAAAGAGTTATCATTAGATATTACACATGAAAGAATGAAATATATCATGTGAAAGCTACCGCAAGATAAGCCGAATCGATCATGACAAGACTTAGAAGTCAGACATCAAGAGGAATTGGAGAGAGACTTATGAAGAAAACTAAGACAAAAGCGTGGACTCATTCAGATAGAAGAGCCAATTATATATTGCAGAAGACAATAAGGATGCAGATGGAAGTATGGACTCTATTAGACGAAGGGAGCCAATTATATGCACTTATACATGAAGCAAGGGTTAGGAGGGAGATAATCCTATGATCCATTGAATATGATGAAGTATATATATATCTATGGTAGTAGCCATGAAAGACAGTACGTGTTCAGTTCAACCGCAGAAGAAGACTTCTTCGAAGAGAAGCCTTAAAGTATTCCTAGTTGTCCATCCAGATCCGTGATCCTATGATGAAAGGAAGAAATGGAATCTCTTGGGCATGAAATCCATAAGAAACTCCATGAACCCAAAAGTAAAAGAAAAGCATGAAGATTTAAAAGAAATAAAAAGAAACCACAACAACCAGTCATTGTATCAAAGAATCACAAGATTACTAGCTTGATATGAACTCACTAAAAGCAATCAAGTAGAAGAACTAAAAGTCATGATGAAGAATAGTGTTCGGAAGACTTATGAATAAAAGCATTGCGAGATCCAAAAATAGAGGTTCTCCCAGATGGAGGGAGAATACTATGATTATTACTTGTTCCAGTACACCAGAGGTATCTCTACATAAGTCATTGTATCATCTGCAACATCCATGAGTTGGAATTCTACATCAGATAAATGCAAAGAATGTTCTCCATAGAAATTGAATAAAGAGCGTATGAAAAGAAATATCAAGACTTCGAGACATACCAGTAGAAGACTCATGTATGAAAATAGAAGAAGATAACTTGGTGGATAAACTCTAGTGCACAGGAGAAGCGTGATGAAGATTTCCTATAAAGATGACTACTTAGAGATCATATCTCATGATGACAAAAGAAGTGCCACATAAATATGTTCCAACTCTCCAACTATGATATACTCTATTTTTCAGATCTACAAGAAGCCTTCACAGTATTCCAAACTAAAGTACATTTGAAATCAATCATTTCATTATCCATGATGAAGTCTAGGAAGGAGAGGTAAAGCTCAAGTATATTCCCACTAATGAGCAGACAATAGATATCCTGACAAAACCTCTATCCAGAATCAAGTTTGTATATTTCCGAGAGAAGACGGGGATCATGGAAATAACTCCTTTAGATGAAAGGGAAGATTCTCCAAGCTAAGAGAAGGTACGGAAAAATATTTTTTTATTTTTTTTATTTTTGTGATTTAAATAACTCTCCAGTTAGGAGGGAGAATTTATCTTTATAATTGAGGAATAGTCCAGATTGGACAGATGCTTTCCTATTCGGAAAGTGGATTGAGATTTCTAACAGATAGTGACTTCCCATTGTATTTAACATGGGAGGAAGACTGATTGCTGATGTATCATAGACAACGACTTCCCATTGTATTTAACATGGGGAGTGGTCTAGGACAATCATTCTTCTTGGTAGTCACTCTGAGTAGTGGTCAAGTAGAAGGTTCTGCCTCACCAGGCAGTCATTCTTTCGAAGTTCACAGTTGTGAGCAATTTCAAAGAATGGTCCATTTTGGAGGTTGATGTAGGACAAACATTCCTTAGGGAAGACTCATTCTCTCTAGGTTACACTTTGTTTAGTGTCAGAGGAATGGCCTAGGGTGGGGAATGGTCTAGACAATTATTCCTTAGGGTTATACATTCTCTCTAGGGTGCACTTTGATAAGTGTAGGAGGAATGGCCCAGGGTGGGGAATAGTCCAGGCTCAGCAATCAGGGACAATCATTCCTTAGGGTTTATACATTCTCTCCAGGGTGCACATTAATTAGTGTAGGAGGAATGGCCCAGCATGAGGAATGGTCCAAACATTTCTTAGGGTTTATTCATTCTGTCTAGGGTGCACTTTAATTAGTGTAGGAAGAATGGCCCAGGGTGAGAAATGGTCCAGGCTCAGAAATCAAAGACAATCCTTCTTCCTTGTTTGTGAAGAATAGGGCAGATAGCCCATTGATAATGAGGGCAAATATTCTTTCAGATCTCACAAACGTGAGTGAAAGATTGGCCCAGAGGATTCCGTTAATCTTTAATAATATTTTTCTATGCAGGATGGCATCAGATGATTGTTATGGAGACTAATTATTTCTAGACAGTAGAGATATACTACTGTGGTGGATATGTTCCACTATTCGTGAGGCAAATATTCTTTCAGAGCTCACATATGTGAGTGAAATATTGGCCCAGATAATTCAATCTATATCATAACATTGTTTCTATGTAGAATGCTATCAGATGTTTGTTATGAAGATTGTATGATAGTAGATGAGGACTACTGTGGTGAATATGTTTCACTATTCGCAACCATATGTTGCTGATCAAGTACTTGTGTGTTTCTTGATGTGGTAGTGAACCTCTAAATTATATACTACTATGAATAGACACATGTGTGTTCTATCCTCTTTCTAATTTCCTTGAAGACTATCAACAATTTATTGGAGATAATGATCATTCAAATGGATGATGAACAGAGATTTTCCAGACGGAAAATAGTTCAGAGCTCTTACTCCTCTTGTATCACTCTATGGTGTGAGTGAAGCATCATGTCTAATTATTCAGATGAAGTATGGTTTCAAGAGATGATGCAGTTGATGGTGATGGCGATGCTCATGATCTAGTCATGAAATAGTCTAGATGACTATATTGATGCTACCGAGTAAATGGTATGTTTTGTGCTCAAGTCCATTACTTGTAAACACCTCTCTAGCTAGGAGGGAGTGTTAATATTATGGTATCTACGGGAGGTATTTACCTCCATGTGTGAACCTGATGAGAATAGAAGACTCTGGGAAGCAAGAGAAACCCTAATGAGTTGTCTAATAACCCTAGAAGCCTTGTCGGCTCAAGAAGATAATTTATATTAGGTTATTAGCCTCCAAGAGAATAAGTCGGCTAGAATTAATAATAATATGCTGAACAAACACTTATCTAGAAGGAGAAGTCGGCCCCAACAAAACTGGCATAATCACTATAAAAATAGGGCACCAGTTCTCATTTGTGACATCTCAGAATTGCAGTTCTTAGTTTTTGTGCGTACTGCAGTTGCAGTCTTGTGCGCAGGTTTGGAGGAGAGATGCTGGTGCAGCTGTAGTAACAACAAGTTTTCATTATTGACTTGAATATCTATTGGCTAGGGTTTGGACTATCTGATCATCTTTTTGTGATGCACTATCCTTGGGGAAAGATGCGCTACTCTTTGTTTGGCTATCTAGCCTAGGGTTTGCTTCAGGAGGAATTCTCAGTCAAGGTTAAGGTTCTCAGAGGGAGGCTTCGGCCTATGGTTGGGTGAAGAAGGTATCATCAATGGTAAAATGAGCACACCATATTCTATATTCTAACACATACCTCTTCCTTTTTCTTCCTTCTGCTATTGTTGGGTGCATCATACTCTTCGCGAGTAACCATAGGACTTTCGATGAGGTTGGGGTTGGACATTTCTCCCTGGTCGACTGGTATAAGGAGCTCTGTAGGCCACTCAATTTTTTCTTCCATGTCCTCCTCAGTGAGCTTATAATAAGATTGGATCTCTTCTTTATGTTCGTCTCCACACGCAGTGATATAAATAAAATGTCTATCTGTGCGAAACTTCACAAATGGTCTGAACTTGTGCAGGGTGTTCGACATCATATGAGGGAAAGAATTGATAGCCATCTTCAACTACAGGTAGTAGATGTGGAACACTGCATTTGACTACCATTGTTTCACCATGTCGCTAGAATACCAGAGCGGGGTGAACTTTGCAAGTAGGGGTTCAGATGGCTCAATATCAGGGAAGGTCGCTCCTTCTGGCATCTCCCAGGTAATGAAGTCGACGAGGATCAATAGCCAACTAAAATGAAACTCATAGCCCTGATCCTGAGTTGCATGACAATCTTTTTCTAACTAGTTGACGAGGTAACTCACCCAGTTCATTTGTAGTCCTTCAATGCATTTTCCTGCAAGCTCAACAACAAACCCCGTGATCTATGTGGGTCTGTTCTTCCTTACTAGCTTACCAATGATCAACTGGTAGGCTAGGCGTACTGTGACATTCTAAATGGAGGCTACCTTGTAGCCTCGCTGTTAGAAAAACAGGACCGCAGAGCAATAAAATAAAACAAATGCAGAAACAAAACACATAAGACACACAATACAAGAGAGACA
>ML791736.1:361148-386791 GCA_009831015.1 Picea engelmannii | reverse complement strand
AACCATTAAAGTTCATGTAGTAGTTTCCTCAACAAATGTGTCTAAGAAATCCTTTTGAAACTTTGTCCATCTAGTTATGGAATTAACCAGTAGGTTGAAATACCAGGTTGAAGCTGAATTTTCAAAGGTCTAAGGGTAAAATATACACAACACATATTTTTGTTGTACATTCATCAACCTTATCGCTAATATGAACTTCTTAATATGATCGTAAGGCAATCCATAGGTTTCAGGATCAAATTTGGGAAGTAGTTTTTCTGGATGTCTGGGTAGGTTATGCATCCATCCTGGAATTGAGAGAGCATCGCTTGCTAACCACAATTGGTTATCTCGAGGTTTATATCCCCCCTCTCCATATTTATCAATACTATCCCCCATGTCTTTTGATTCAAAACCCGATCTATCAGATTTGGACCCTTCCTTTTCATATTCAAAATTTTCAGATTCAGAGTAGTTATTGGCTAGTGGGGTTACTGTTGGTGTTTCCAGTATTAGACCAAGGGGTAGTTCAATATTTGTGAGGGAAAATTATATTAGGTTTTCTACCGTGTGAATGGACGACTGATCAGGGGTGTCAACAATTGGTCTTCTTATTTTTTTTCTTCGAGGAAGTAAAGGAGATAAAGGTAATGCTACGATCTGTCGGACATAAGCTTTGGCGATTCTCATGAACTTATTAAACTCTTCATGGGGAATATTTTTAGGTATTTTAGGGTATGGACATTTTTCCTCTTCTTTTTGAGATGAGTTACTCATAGTGGGAGTACTATCTGTATGTGGGTTGTCTTGAGAATGACTAGCCATGCATGTGGGATGTTTTGAATCTATAGAATATGCAACATATATTATCATAGATATTGTTAGCCATGCATTCATTCATGCCCTTATCCTAGTACCAATTCTATTGAGGGGTCCGACATCCATTTGACTCAACAACATGAAACAAACCCTCTTAAGAGGTCCAATTATACTCGTAAGCGTTTGATGAGTGGTAAGGTTCTCCATATTTGTGATCTGGCTGGAATTATTGATGGGCTTTAATAATGACTGATAGATATGTCTTTCTATAAAACCTTTCCTTGGGCTATACTGTTCTCTTTTTGATTCTTTTCTAACATCTGTGAAAATGAAAGGTGAAGTTTAAACTAAATGAAAGATAGACGTTAAGTTATATTGGAGAAAGCTGAGTTTTGGGATAACCTTTATACCTCAGCATGCAGACAATGAAGATCTAAACTAATTTAAACTAGCAATAATACAATTTTGACTTGTGGACATTTAACATCGTATGAGACAACGATTACAAAAAGAAAAACATATATGTGACAAGAAATTAGTGCATGAAAATTAATTTTCAATGCTCTACTATCAATCACATATTAACATAATCGATTTATATTCATCAATTAGAATAAAATAATTGTCGCAACATTATAAGATAGATTAAATAATAGATACAACAACTCTTACTCAGTATAGAAAAAAATATTGAATTCAAAGATAGAGGTAATCCCCTTCGGTCCAATCACATTCATGCCTTAGATGAAATAAGTGCCTTTGGTTCTAAACAAAACTTCTAAATCAAAATAAATTGCACATAAATAATGCTCTTACAATATTTCTGAAAAATTCTTTCTCTCCAAAACCATTGACCATTAACACAAGGTCGATTCTCTTATTTATAAAAATAAATAAACTAAAAATAACTACTAAAGTTGTGTTAAGTCAAGAAAATGACACCTGATGGAATTTATCTATCAGTTCTCTTTTGTTCCTCTTTAGATCATCTTGTCAATTTATTGAAGTGGATTGTTCCTTTCGTACTCTGACCACCTGCAGAAGAGATCTTCACATGTATTTGCATAAGGGAACTTGTGTTGATCCATCAAAGTGGAGAGGACCTCCTTCATCTCAACTTTCCATTCTTTTTACTTGATTAATTTGACACTCATGCACTGTAATACTACAAGATATTTAATTGGGGCCTCCATTGTTGGGTATGTGTTATATTCTTTGCATGTGTGTGTGTGGGCGCGTCAGATTCGATAGCTGCATATGGCAATCCCAACTTCATTCGCAGATTGTGTCATGTGCGCTGGGTGATTTCCTAGGGGTCCCAGGGGGGAAACTTTCCCCCCCTTTGGTTAAGCGCAACGTTCAGGGAAGAGACCCAAAAAAAATTTGGGGTGTTTTTTTCTATTTTAACGGATTTTGCTATTTTTAGCAGTTTTCTAAATTAATATTGGATTAAGGGATTAGGGTTTTGGTAGCTACGGAATACCTAAAATATTGTATATATTGTATGGTGAATGGTGAAATTAATAAAATGAAGATTTGAAAGGTGCGACACCAAGGAAGGTTGATTTTATCCTGGTTAAGGGTTTCCAGTGTAAATCTATGTGTACTATGTGTATGAGCCATTGATTAATTTATGTTTTGTTTAAGAATATGTATGCATTGATTTACTTCACAGGTTTAAAAAATCACATGTGGTATCAGAGATCGTTTTTGGCTTCAGGGGAATGCCTTTGTTGTTGAGGGTTTGGCTCGGTCTTGATAGATCAAGTTTATCTTGGGTCTATGATAAATCTGGGTTCAATGGGATATTTTGTAGTGATGATTCAAGTGTAGAAAGATGAATGGTGATCTCTTGTATAATCGAGAGAAAGAAGTTCAATGGTAAAAACTTTGAGCTATGGAAGCTCAATATGGAGGACCTTCTTGTAGACAAAGAACACTGGATCGTTGTGGATCCTGGTACACAACCTACTAGTACACAATCTTTTGGCACACCGTCTACTGGTACACAACCTACTAGTACACAACCTACCGGTATGTCGAAGGAAGATTGGGAAAATTTGGATAGAAGAGAAAGGAGTACTATTCGACTCTGCCTTACATATTCGGTGTTGGTGAATGTCTTAGGAGAAACCAAGGAAATATGGGATAAGTTAGGGAATTTGTATTAATCAAAGTCCCTGGTAAACAAGTTGTTTCTTTGAAATAAGTTGTATCATCTTAGGATGGAAGATGGAGATTCTGTGACAGAGCATCTAAATTCCTTTAATACTCTGGTAATTCAACTTGTCTCTGTTAATATTACAATTGCAGAAGAAGATAAGTGTATTACTTTGTTATGTTCTTTTCCAGACTCTTGGGATAATATGGTTGTAGCAATTGGTAGTACCACTCAATCTGCATTGAAGTATGAGGATGTAGTTTCATCCTTGTTATCCAAAGAGATGAGGTGGAAAAACATGGATATTCAGAGCATACATGCTTTATTTGTAATAGGTCGTACCCAAGACAGGAATCCTGGTAATTCTTCAGGGGGGAGATCTAATTCTACAGGTATATCTAAGTCTCCAGGAAAATCTTTGAGGAAATGTTGGAAGTGTGGTAAAACAAGGCATTATAAGAAAGTTTGCAAGTCTAAGAATGTTGATAAACCAAAGGGATTTGATAATACCTCTTCCACAAAGGAAAAAAACTCCACTAAAGAAGGATGTGATGTTATCCTGGCATCTGCAGGTACACATGCATAATGTGGTGTAAGGTTGATCGACTCAGGTGCATCATATCATATGACTCCTCATAGGGAGTGGTTCTGTGAATATGAAAAATATGATGATGGTGATGTATTCCTAGGACATGAATCGACAACCAAAATCATGGGATGTGGAAGGGTTAAGTTATTGCTAAAAGATGGAAGGATTATAACTCTCTCTGGGGTTCTTCACATTCCAAAACTAGCCAGGAGCCTAATACCTATAAGCAAGTTGGATGATTGAGGAGTGGATATTGTATTGGGAAAGGGCACTTGCAAGATGGTGCGAGGATCAATGGTGTTGGTAAGGGGAGTTCAGTGTGGAACTATTTACAAGTTGTTGGGAAGAAATTATACTAATGGGTGTAATAATTCTATTGTCCCTGAGTATATAAATAAAGAAGATAAGACCAATACTATCTCTGGAAAGAAGACCATGTTGTGGCATCAAATACAAGGGAATATTGGAGAAAAGGGCCTTAGAACACTACATGGTAAAGGTATGGTTGAAGGTATGTCTAATTTCACTCTTGATTTTGATTTCTATGAACATTGCATATATGGTAAACAAATCGAGTAAGATTCCCATATGGTGATACAAGAGTAAAGGGGATCTTAGAGTTGATACAAAATGATGTGTTTGGACCCGTGCATGTTCCATCACTAGGTAAATCTGTGTGTTATTTTCATTCATAGATGATTTCTCAAGGAACACATGGATTTATTTTCTTCGAAAGAAATATAAGGTATTTGATAAATTTAAAGAGTTTAAGGCTCTGGTAGAAAATCAGATAGGGAAGAAAATAAAGGTATTGAGAACATATAATGGTGGAGAATTTTGCGGAAATTAATTCGAAAAATTCTATAAGAAGCGTGGTATAGAAAGGTAGAATACTAATCCATACACACCTCAACAAAATGTAGTTTCAGAAAGGATGAACAAGACACTGATGGTAAAAGCAAGGAGAATGCTTAGTGGTGCCGAGTTAGGACAAGAATTCTGGGCAAAGGAAGTGGGTATAGCATGTTACCTGGTGTTATGAGGAAAATATCTCTATGTCTAGGGTAAACCACAACAGATGGAAATGACTGCAGAAATCAACTCTATCCTAAACACATGATATATAAACCAATATGCAAGTGAGATAAGAAAGAGGCCTACCTCATCCATATGTTCAATGAAGTCCACCATTGAGCACTTGACCCAAATAAATATACCTACAACTAGTCCTCAACAACCAAGCAAAGCAAGCATATGGTGATATTATATAATGTTAGCACATTCAATAACATAATCCATTAATAAACATGACAAATATGCTCATGGAATAATAATTCAATATATTTGCAAGATATCAATTGGATGGGAAAAGAGTATTTCTATTAATAAATGATCAACATAAGTGAAAATGTTACAGACTTCCATGTCGGCATGGTTCAGAACCGAGAAACTAAGTTCCTTTTAGCTAGGCCTCCACCACTTTAATCCTCCACCAAAGGCAAGCTCATAAGATAGAAACAATGAGGTTCTCAATCAATAATGGAAGAGATTGGGGGTTGAACATTGTGTTCAGACTTAAAGGACAAAGGGATGCAAACTCAATATGAAGTAAATAATTTCTCCAGAGTAACTTTTCTCTCAAAGTTGAATTCCTTCTCCTCTTTCCATAGCTTGGAATTGGCCCATTTATATCCTTCAAAATGGAACTGAAGGGCTGATTCATAACGTTTCCAGTATATGGAAGGCAAAGGATCATAGATCTCTTGTCCTGACATGGAAAACTGACATTAATTTTCATTTTTTGGCACAAATCCCGATGTATGCAAGCTGTAGTGGAGCAACCTACATATACACATCTTGTATAGTGTGCAAAATGCGTACATGTGGAAAAATATTTATTTTTGGCTCTGTATTTTATAAACAGGGAAGATAAGTCTGCATAAGGAAATGGAATAAGGCACTCTGTGCAAGATTGCATAGGGTGAGGAAAATCTTGCTATAACACCTGGTCAATCGATCACCCTCATCAATGCTTGATGATAAAACTACACATGAAGTATGGACTGGTAATAAATCCTCTCTTGAACATCTCATAGTGTTTGGTTGTGCTTATTATGTACATGTTCCAAAGGAAAATAAGAGTAAGTTGGATAATAAAGCTGAAAAGTGTATATTTATGGGTTATACAGATGGTGTGAAAGGTTATAAGCTTTGGAACCTAGAAACTAAGAAGACTGTTTACAGTCGGGATGTTGTTTTTAGAGTGTTGAAAGATGTTTCCAAACATGAATTCCTACCAAGGAAAGAAGAACCTGAGAAAACAAAGTTTGAGGTGGATGATGAAAAATATTAATCAATTGAAGAAGATGAAGCAGAAGAAGAATAACCTCATACCCTCGTATTGAGGAGATCAATCAGGGAAAGAAGGCAACCAAAAATGTATAGTCCACCTGATTTTCATTCTAATTTTTATTTATCTATTACTAATGATGATCCTAGAATGGTCAAGGAAGCAATGCATTTAGAGGATAGTAAACTTGAGAAGAAGGCCATGGTTGAAGAAATGGATGCCTTGGATAAGAATGATTCATGGGATCTAGTTGAGTTTTCAGCTGGAAGAAAATCTATTGGTTGAAAATGGTTGTTTAGGAAGAAATTTAATGAAGAAGGAAAAGTGGAGAAATACAAAGCTCGGTTAGTAGAAAAAGGTTATTCCCAGGTAGAGGGAATTGAATTTGGTGAGATTTTTTCTCCTGTTTCCAAGTTAACTTCTATTAGATTTATTTTGTCTATTGCTGTTGCTTTTGATCTTGAGGTGGAACAGATGGATGTGAAGACAACATTCCTACATGGGGATCTACAATAAGAAATCTACATGAAGCATCCAAAAGGCTTTGTAGTGATGGGAAAGAAAGAGCTAGTCTGTAAGCTAAAGAAGTCACTATATGGTCTGAAGCAATCACCTAGGACGCGGTACCAAAATTTTGATACATATATCCTTGGATTTGGATTTGTGAGAAGTAGGGTTGATCATTGTGTATATTCCAAGCAGGTTGGTAATCACTTCATTTATGTAGTGTTGTATGTTGATGACATGTTGCTGGTAGTAAATAACATGGATGTTATGAAGGAGGTGAAATCACAACTATCCTCCAAATTTGACATGAAGGATCTCGGTGTTGCTAACTTCATTTTGGGAATGAAGACTATAAGAGATCATGCAAACATGAAACTTTGGTTGAATCAAATAAAATATGTTGAGACAATATTGCAGAGGTTTAATATGCATGGAAGTAAACCGGTCAAGTTCTTATTCCTATAGGTTTAAAGTTATCTACAGATCAATGTCCCAAGACACATGAAGAAGAAGAGGACATGTCCCATGTTCCATTTTATCACCATTTAAAGTTTTGGTGTGAAATTAAGATTTAAGAGTTAGCAAGGTGCTAAACTGATTTGGAAGTCCGATAAATTTGGGGAACTGCCAGAAATGGAAAAAGAGGTTAAATTTGGCGGAAGTGTTAGGAAAATCTGGCTCGAAAGGGTATAGATCACCATTTTCCTAGATCAACGGTTGTGGGAGATTTTAGGGTTGGAAACAATGCGAAGGTAAAAATGTCTAAGCGGGCCCAAAATTCCAACCATAGTTTCCTGCAAAGGTATGTGGCATCCTCAGATGCATTTTAGGAGGAAACATGGGTAAACTCAAAACCACCCCATCACACCCCTGAAATCACATGTTAAGTGTCATTAAATGCGTCAAATCGAAGGGTCACATGTGGAAGTGAAGCTTGATGACAAGTCTAATCATCTCGAGACACTTGTTTATGTACCATTCTTCCATGTAGTGCCAAATAAGCACCGCCAAATAAACGATTTAATACTAATCACTGGAAATCGATGGCCGAATGTGAGAGGCTGTTATCCCTATAAGGACTTTCATTAGTATCCCATGATTAGTACTTGATGTTGACTGTTACTCAAAATACAGGTGAAATTACTCTATTTTGGGCAATTGACAGTTTATTCTAGAGTGGGATACCTGCAAATAGAATCACTCATCCAATTCATGTGCAGTTGAGGGAAATAGGCTCGTGTTCCATGGAAATCTAGAGGGAGCTGAGGAGAAAGATCTAGCAATTTTCAGCGAACCAAGAAATTCAAATAATATGACAAGGCTATCAAGTAAGAAGAGAGAAAGACATGTTGTGCAACTCCTGATAATAAAATATCGTGCAAAATCTGTTGATGATAAAGAATCAGGCGAAGAGATCAGGTTAAATCCTATTATGAAGGATTTGATCATTAATGGATATGTAGATGGATACTACACACGATATGGAAAGAGAAAAAGGAAAAATCAATGAAAGGAGGAGGTTAAAGCTGGAATAGTCAAAAGCACTGAAGAAGATCAACCTAGCTTACTTGACACGTTAAAGGAAGAGATTAAAAGCTAAAATAAAAAATACATGATAGGCTGAATTGAGTACATTTCAGGGAATCTTGTGATATTATAGACAAATTGTAATTTAGTGGAAAGATCCCAGGTATTTCGGTTTCTATTTTGTAACTGTCTCGAGAAAGTACGAGTTTTGTTTTGATAATTTACTCCCTCTGTAACCGATATCTATTTTTGGAATCTTGGAAAATATGATCCATTTTTTGGGTCTAATATGTAATTTATCTATACATACCATTAAAAATATAAATGAAGGGTTCGTCTGGCTGGAGAGGGGCCTGCCTCTGTAGTAGGAAAATTTTGTGATTTCTTATCAATTTTAATACAAGGAGATAAGCTTTTTTTGGATAGCCGAGATTCATCATGGTGTTAATGTTCAATATGTTTTCCTGTATTTCATATTCATGAATGTGTTTTTGCTGCTAGTAATAATCTTTAAGTAAAAGAAGGAATTCATCTTGCTGGTGCTCCTTCCTACATTGATTATACTTGTAATATGTTTATTGGTTTGTGGTTCAGAATTCACCCATTATTGGTGCTTTGTTTTCAGTATCTAGCCTTTATGTTCCTTCTTCTAGAGCTATGCCAAGATATTCGTCCTCTGTTAGATGCCTCTTGTCATAGTGGTATTTCGTCTTTTTCCACTGCCATCTCATATTGATTATTTGGTTGAACATAATGCCTATTTTTCCTCTATTCCCTTAGGAATACATAGCTTGCAAATTTTCATATGATTTCAGAAGTTGACCCCACTGCCCAATGGCCTTGTTCTCTTGTTGGTCCTACCAACCCCTTTAAAAACCTATCCTAGTACAGAATATGACCTCTATGTGTCCATTGCCAAATTGTTTTGAGTATTTTCATTATTTACATGTTTGAGAGAGCCCTCTCTGGTTGGAAGGGTCATAATTTGACCTAAAGTTGGTTGAAACAATTACCTCTGTTGTTTGTTTATCAACCAAACAAATTTATAGAGTGTTAACATTATGGCACCATTGCCGAGGAATGAAGGTAAAATATTTCCTGGGAAGAACAAAAAATTTTAGGTCTAAGTACTGATGGTGAAAATTATTCAAACACATAAAGGCTGCACATCATTCACCCGGTGACTCCATTTTCAAGAATCTAGAATTCAAAATTTTCATGACGAATCCACTGTCCAAAGACTCAGTAACCTGAATATTTTATTGGCGACTCCACTCAATATTCTAAAGTGATTCAGACACTCCATTGGAAGATAATATCCCTTGACAGAGGTATGAAAGGAAATCATGGGAGAAAACAAGTACCTAAAGTTGAGTTTTTTCCAAGACATGATATTTTTTGTTATTCATTACCTTTTGTTTTTTCCTGAATGTGCCAAGAAAATTGTTCTTTACATGCTGCATTCAGATAATGACCATGAAAATATTGAAATTGTATATCCTCCTCTTAAAATTATACATATATCTCCTTAGTTTATCAAGAGGATATATAGATACAGTCTCACCTCTAATACTTGATCCAACACCCTTCAAGATTCAATATAGATACAATCCTTTAAAATTACCTCACATCCTTCATGATTTTCCTCCAAAGCACTATAAGTACCTACCCATGTTTGATGGAGAATATGATACCATCATAGCTGAAAAACACATCCAAGATTTGGAGCATTTATAGATTTTTTTGAAATTGACCATGACAATGTTTGTATGAGGGCCTTCTCTCAATCCTTGAAAGGGGACACCAAAGACTGGTTTAAACATTTGCATCCAGAGACAATTAGCTCATGGGAGGAATTGAAGAATGTTTTTTTGAAGTTTTGCAAGAAGAAATATTTGGATCTACAACTTACAGAGTTCTATGCCTTAAGAAGTCAGAGCAATGAAACTATTTCTATATTCAGTAGAAGTGTTTCCAATATTTATTACAATTTTCCCAAATAAATTCAACCCACTGAAGCTGCTGCCATGCTCCATTATACAACAACTCTTCATCCATCTTTGTCTTTTCTCCTGATGGAAAGAATACCTAAATCATTACAACAAATGTGTAATGATTCTCAAGAGATTCAACATAATATCCAAGCATGTAAGCAAATTCGAAATGAGGAGTTTAATGTTAAAAAACATGACAGTGAATATGAACATAAAATAGTTGATTTAAATCTTGAGCAGAGAGTTAATGATATCATATGCCCTCTTGAAGTTTTAAATGCTAGTACTTTCACAAAGGATTATATTCTTCCTATTGGAAGGGAAAGCACTAATTTAGTTTCAGATTCATCCCATGATAAGCATAGGGCTGATTGTTTTATGTATTCATTAGTGGACAATCAAGAAGATGAATTTGCAAATCAGTTGGTTGAAGAATATGTTGACGTTCCAAGGTTTTCCTTGTTAGATGACATTGTAGATGTTATTGATTTTCCTATACATTATGAATATAATGATGATGATTATGTTCACTTCCTAGAACAACCAATTTGATGTCCTCTATCAGAAAATGTTCCTTTTCAACACTATAATGAGAGACATCAACCTACATATCACAGTACTGAATCAACTAAAGGAATTTCTCTACCTTTGTGCTTTTCTTCATTTAAACTGTTGAAAGAAAATTCTAATACCATCAATGAATCAAAGGAAGGTGCGATGATGCCAAATCACACTGATTCACTAGAACAAATTGACAAGAAATTGCATCCATTGGTCGAAAATGAAGCTGAAGATGAGTGTGTTCAACAATCCAAAGAAATTGGAAAATGTTCATATGACAACAGTGGAGAAAATGAAGAGGGTTGTGAAATGGGTAAAAGAACCTTGCCATTGTGCTTTGCTTCTTTCAAATTTTTGAAGAAAAATGTTTACAATGTTTTAGAACAAAATTCCTCCAGACATATTGTTGAATATGAAGAAAGCAGTGGACTTGCAAATGAAAACTATCTTCCATTATTTTTTTCTTCCTTTGAATTGTTAAAAATAAATCATGGGATAACAGAGGAAGCTGATCAAGGAATTGTTGTTAAAGGTAATTTTATTTCTCCTGAACTTGATGAAGATATTCAACAATATTTCCAAGAGAACAAAGTACTTCATAGTTGTTTTCCTTCCCCTATGAATGGTGTGGTTGTTCAAATTCTAAGTGGCTTGGACGTGGATGAGGGATCTAAAACCCCATCTATGGAGACTTCAAGAAATGAACAAACAAATGACATAGAGTTTCAAGAAAGCAACAAAACAATGTATGTCATGGTTCAATCAGAAATGCAAAAAGATCATAAAGAGGCAGTTGTTTTATTTAATTTCTTCGAAGTTTATGGTTTTGAAAATGTTCTTAGAACTGAAGAAGTAGAGAAAGAACAACAAGAACTTATGAAGGAGGCATGCCCTTCTATTTTGGTTCATCAAGAAGAAATGTTTTCTCATTTGTTTCATGACCCTATGGCATGCTATATGGAGTGTTTTAACAATCAAAATTTGCAGCTTATGATGAGTTGTAAGCTTAGGAATAAAGATGATGATCAATAAACATCGGCATTGAAAATGTATTGCTTGCTACCAGGGGGTTTATTCCATTCAATACTATATTGTAGTTCATAAGATTGCTATTCCCAGCAGTCTCAACTGATTTTTCAACTTCTTGGTAAAAATCAACGGGTTAAACCACATGAAAACAAGAATGTAGTTGGAAGAGTGCTACACGATTATTGTTTTATGCATGTTTTATAAGATCCATTTGGAGTTTTGTTAGAAGCAGTAAACAGTCCCAATATTTTTTAAATTCTAAGATTTGAATTCATATGTGAATTCTTGAATGAATTATCAGTAAACAAGCTTTGGAGCAAGCGTGTGCAAAGAGACCAAAGAGTATATAAAATGCTTGCATTGGAATTATAATTTCATTTGATTGGAATCTCATTTTAGTGGTTAGGGTAGGTAGGTGCGAATTATATTGATGATCAAGCATTTTTTTTTTTTAGTTTGGATTTTCAGTAATGCGTATAGTTAGATTTTAGCGTTGTATCCAACGTTTAGTCCCCAAGTGAGAGAAGTGTGTAGACTTCAGTTTTTAGTGGACATTGGTGACAGGTTAGAGGAGGGTACACACCTGTTTTGGGAGAAACTCAACGTATCAGGCACAGGGTGTACACATTCTTTTCTACCTCACTTAGAGGATATCATCTTCAATTGAAGCCCATGTTATCACCATTTAAATTTTTGGTTGGAAATTGAGATTTCTGAGTTAGCAAGGTGCTAAACTGATTTGGAAGTCCAATAAATTTGGGGAACTGCTAGAAATGGAAAAAGAGGTTGAATTTGGTGGAAGTGTTAGGAAAATCAGGCTCGAAAGGGTATATATCACCATCTACTGAGATCAATGGTTGTAGGAGATTTCAGGTTCAGAAACAACGCAGAGGTTAAAATGTCTAAGTGGGCCCGAAATTCCAACCGTGGTTTCCCGCAAAGGTACGTGGCATCCTCAGACACATTTCAGGGGGAAAAGCAGGTAAACTCAAAACCACTGCATCACACCCCCGAAATCACGTGTTAAGTGTCATTAAATGGGTCAAATACAAGGGTCACATGTGGAAGTGAAGCTTGACGACAAGTCTAATCATCTTGAGACACTTGTTTATGTACCATTCATCCATGCAGTGCCAAATAAGCATCGCCAAATAACCAATTTAATACTAATCATTGGAAATCGATGGCCTAACATGAGAGGACATTATCCCTATAAGGAATTTTGTCAGTAGCCCATGATTAGTACTTGATGGTGACTGCTACTTAAAACACGAGTGAAATTACTCTATTTTGGGCAATTGACGGTTTATTCCAGAGCGAGATACCTGCAAATCGAATCATTCGTCCAATTCATGTGCAGTTGATGGAAATAGGCTCGTGTTCCCTGGAAAGCCAGAGGGATTTGAGGAAAAAGATCCGATGATTTTCAACGAACCAAGAAATTCGAATAATATGACAGGGATATCAAGTAAGAAGAGAGAAAGGCATGCTGCGCAACTCCTGATAATAAAATCTCACCCAAAATCTACTGATGATGAAAAATCAGGTGAAGAGATCAGGTTAAATCCTATTACGAAGGATTTGATCATTAATGGATATGCAAATGGATACTACACATGCGATGACAAGAGAAAAAGGAAGAAGCAATGAAAGGAGGAGGTTAAAGCTAGAACAGTCAAAGGCACCGAAGAAGATCAACCTAGTTGGATTGGCACTTTAAAGGAAGAGATTGAAAAGCTAAAATGATAGGTTGAATCGAGTACATTTCATGGAATATTTTGATATTATAGACAAATGGAACATTAGTGGAAATATCCCAGGTATTTCGGTTTCTATTTTGTAACTGTCTCGAGAAAGTAGGAGTTCGGTTTTGATAATTTACTCCCTTTGTAACCGATATCTATTTTTGGAATCTTGGAAAAGATGATCCATTTTTTGGGTCTCATATGTAATTTATCTATATATGTTGTTAAAAAGATAAATGAAGGGTTCGACTGGCTAGAGAGGGGCCTGCCTCTGTAGCAATAAAAATTTGTGATTTCTTATGACTTTTAATACAAGAAGAGAAGGTTTTCTTAGATAGCCGAGATTCGTCATGGTGTTAATGTTCAATATGTTTTCCTGTATTTCATATTCATGAATGTGTTTTTGTTGCTAGTAATAATCTTTAAGTAAAATAAGGAATTCATCTTGCTGGTGCACCTTCCTACATTGATTATACTTGTAGTATGTTTATTGGTTTCTGGTTCAGAATTCACCTATTATTGGTGCTTTGTTCTCAGTAGCCAGCCTTTATGTTCCTTCTTCTAGATCCATGCCAAGAGATTAATCGTCTGTTAGAAGCCTCTTGTCATAGTGGTCTTTCCTCTTTTTCCATTGCCATCTCATATTGATTATTTGGCTAAACAAAGTGCCTATTTTTCCTCTGTTCCCTTAGGAATACATAGCTTGCAAATTTTCATATGGTTTCAGAAGTTGACCCCATTTCCCAATGGCCCTGTTCTCTTGTTGGTCCTACCAATCCCTTTAAAACTTGTCTTATTACAAAATCTGACCTAAGTGTGTCCATTTCCAAATATTTTTGAGTATTTTCAGTATTTACACATTTGAGAGAGCCCTCTCTGGTTGGAAGGGTCAAAATCCGACCTAAAGTTGGTTGAAACAATTACCTCTTTCATTTTCTTATCAACCAAACAAATTTAGAGAGTGATAACATTTTGTATGCCAGTGCATTTGGCAGTTTGATGTATGCAATGATTTGTACTAGACCGAACATTTCACATGCAGTGGGAGTTTTGAGAAGGTATATGTCAAAACTAGAGAAGGAGCATTGGACAACAATAAAGATGGTCTTTAGTTAGTTATGTGGCACTACCAGTTATGGATTGTTCTACCAAAAAAGACCTGGATTGGACAGAGTGTTGGACATACATGGATTTGTTGATGTAGACTGGGCTTGAGATCTAGATCATAGAAGATCTACAAGTGGGTATGTGTTTAAACTATTTGGAGGAGAAATCAGTTGGATGAGCAAAAGACAGGATGTAGTGGCACTCTCAACTACAAAAGAAGAATACATGGAAGCCACTCATGCAAGCAAGGAAGTAGTATGGTTACAAATATTGTGTTTAGGTATTGGGTTGGTACAATAAGAAATGAGATTGGATTGTGACAGTCAGAGTGCAATATTCCTGGAAAAGAACCCTGCTTATCATTCAAAGACAAAGAATATTGATGTTCAATATCACTTTGTGAGAGACATGGTTGAAGAAAAGAGGGTGTTGCTGGAAAAGATTGACACTTTGAAGAATGTTGCAGATTCATTGAAAAATTATGTGAGTACAAAGAAGTTCTCCTGGTGTAGAGGAAAAATGGGCATTGCTACCATGGATTGTTGACTATGTAATCCTGTGAACCCCTATATGAAATGGAAAAAACAAGTGGGAGAGTTTTGGGTATCTGTTATATTATTTGCATGTGTGTGTGTCGGCATGTCAAATTCGACAATCGCGTCTGACGATTTTAGCGGATTTTTCTATTTTTAGCGGTTTTCTAAATTAATCCTGGATTAAGGGATTAGGGTTTTGGTAGCTACGAAATACCTAAAATATTGTATATATTGTATGATGAATGGTTAAATTAATACAATGAATATTTGAAAGGTGCGACACCAAGGAAGACTAGTTTTCTCCCGGTTAAGGGTTTCCAGTGTAAATATATGTGTACTATGTGTATGAGCCATTGAGTAATTTTTTTTTTCTTAAGAATATGTATGCATTGCTTAAATTCACAGGTTTAAAAACTTACATCCATGAAATTCCTCACTTGGCCTGAGATCATGCTTGTGACTGTTGATTAAGGTTGGTTGTCATTGATGTCAACCCTTGAAGAAAGCCCTGAAGCACAAAGGTTTGGGTAAAGGGCCCAAGATTGTTTGATGTAAAGATGACTCATTATTGTATTATCTTGTTTTATAAGAATTAACTATGGATGAACTCCAAAGTGGTCCCCTTATGGTGAAAGCCCTCACGTGAAGATGCTTTGTGGAGTAAGAGAAACCATGCTTAATTCTGGAATAATGAGTTGAAAGACAGTGAATTTGTCAAGGAAAATATCCTCTATGGATAGTGCTTGTCATGCCATTTCTGGTGGTATGTGGAACGTCACATAACTCCTCATGGTTAGAGAGTTATGACCATATGAAGTTGGAGAACCCTCATGAGTCTTATAGAATCCCCCAAGAGTCAAAGTGCTTTGCAAAAAGAAATTATTTTAAATGAACAAGCCCTAAAATAAGGAAAGTGTAAGGATACATGAAGATATAAATAAGAGACAAATATCACTAATAAAAACACACTTGTACATATTGTATATCTATTTTCTTGTGTAAAGATTCTTGTAAATACTTGTGGATACATTTGAAGTGGCGAACGTCTGAGGTAGCACGAAGGGTTGACGGAGAAATTCTCGGATTCATAGAAAACCCTATTTTTTGAGGCATATGCAGGTTGTCTAAGTATAGGGTGTGTATACATTAAAGGTATACATGGGCTGGCTATGTATAGGGTGAGTATGTACGCGGGTTGAATGTGTATAGGGTGAGTACATGTTGATAAAGCCATGAAACTTGAGAAGATGAAGGTGCAAAGGTTCTAGATTATGAGATCAAGCTCCCAGGAAGGTCTAGAGTGCTCAGATACATCAAATCCATCCATTGGTTCAAAAGGTATGTCTTATTTCTATGAATAGTTGGATTTTGATGTATGCATGAGGAATAGCAATGGAGATTTGGGGATTCTCCCTAGAGAGACTAGTGGCTACATGGGATATTTTGCATAAGTCAGATCTTCAGAAATACAATGCTGGTATATTTATCATTGATACTTCTTGTTGAGGCACATATTTTATTTCTTGGCATATGGATAAGAGTTTTTATGGTACATGGTTGAGATCTTGTATTTATTGATGTATTGAGAAGTTGAATATCAGAAAGGGGTTGATGACTAAGATCATGTGAGGGATATTATGCTTGTTCATGATTACACATACCTATATGGCACATGAATAGAGAGAGACATACTTTCCTTGAGTAGAGTTTATGTATGAGGATTCATGCACAGGGTACAGTTACAGTCTAGATATAGTGATAGGTTACAGATCTATGTGAAAAAAGTTACAGAGGGTTATAAGTTTTCAAGTGAAAGGAAACCCTAGTTCTAGAAGGCATACATAGGCTACATAACATATAGGGCACATGCATACATGGGTGACAACACTACAGGTCGCGTATCTGTTGTATTTTTGTAGATACATGTTCAGTTTAGGTATGATTTAATTACAGGGTAGTTGTACAGATTGGATACATGGTAGTGGTATAGGTTGATACAGTTGTACAACAATATATCTCATAGTGACAGGTTGAAAGTGGTTCCATCATTCTACTTATACTTCAGGGCGGTTGTACGGGGCAAGGACAGGTGGTTGTAGTTGAAGAACATAGGGGGTTGTAGCCTCCTTCTGGTTGTAGCTAGAGAATTGGGGAGTTGGAGATTCCCTCAGGTTGTAGACTGAGAAACCATGGGGTTGGAGCCTCCTTCCAGTTATAGCTAGAAAACAAAGGAAGTTGGTGCTTCCAATGAATGTAATTCTTCAAGACATATAAGAAAAATCATTCTATGGTTTTCTCCCGATTTGGGTTTCCACGTAAAACACTGGTGTACTGTGTATGTGTGTGATTGTTTATTTCTTATTGCTCATTATTGGATAAAAATTCTACATTGATTTAACATTTGAAGAAAAAGGATTATAATTATGCTATTACTGATTCACCCCCCCTCTTAGTAATCCAACAATTGGTATTGGAGCAGGTTCCTTCAGAAATCAGTTTAACCACTGAAAGGTAGATCATGGAAAGTACCAACTTGTATAAAAATGGAATACCACAGTTTGATGGACATAAGTATGATTTTTGGAGCATAAGGATGAATACATATATACAGGCATAGGGATTTCAAGTTTGGCAATCAATTGTAGATGAATACACAGCACCAGCAGTTCCACCAACAAATGACAAAGAAATGAAAATCGGTGAGAATAATTCCAAAGCTACAAATGCACTTTTGAATGGTCTTAGTGATATGATATTCACCAAAGTTGCACATTGTAAATCCGCTAAAGAGATTTGGGACAAGCTTCAAAATATTTATGAAGGAGATACAAAAGTTAAAGAAACAAAGCTTCAAACTTACATAGGTCAGTTCAACCAACTAAAAATAAAGGAAGATGAGAATATTGCAACCCACTTCTTACGAGTCGATGAAAAAGTGAATGCAATCATAGGATTGGGAGAAGAAATTGAAGAATTTGTAATTGTTCAAAAAGCACTAAGATCTCTTCCTATGAGATTCAACCCTAACATATCAACAGTAGAAGAAAGATCAGATCTAAAATCAATAAGCATGGAAAAAATGCATGGAATCTTCACAACATATGAAATGAGAACTAAACAGGAAAATCTAGATGTAAAAGAAGCATCCTTCAAAGCATCCAAAAGATCAAATTAGAAGAAAAAGGAACAAGAAGAATATAGAAGCAACAACGACGTTTCAGAAGATGATGAATAAGTGGCCGACTTCGTCAAAATACTGAACAAGGGAACCAATTGTAGGTATAGAGGTAAGCTTCCTTTAATTTGTTTTAATTGTGATGGTATTGGTCATTTTGATAACAAATGACATAAGAAAAAGAGAAATGATGAAGGTTACTCAAAAGGAAAAAACACATATAAAGGTAAAAGAACTACAAAGAAAGTTTTCAAGCAAAGATTTTGCACCAAAGAAGACATCTCATCATCAAATGAAGATGAAGTCAGTGGCAGTGAAACAAGAAGAGTTTTATTCATGGTAGTAGAAGACTTTGATGAAGAAGACTCCGAAGAAGAATATGAAGAATCATATGAAGAAGAAATTGAAGAGGTAGAAGTTGACTATCGAGAAGAATTAATATGTGCCATAGAATTTATCAGAAGAGAAAAGAAGAAAAACAATAAACTACAAGCAGAACTAGACAAGAAAAATGACACTTAAGAACTAGAACAAATGATCACAAAATTGAATGTTCAAATAGAATAAGATAAAAGAATTGAAGAAGCACTCAAAGAAAAACTAGAAGAAAAGGACAAGATCATTGGAAACTTGGAAGCAGAGATTGTCACACTATGAAAGGATATTGAAAAGAAAAATATGCAGAATAGCTCAAAAGTTCTGGATGACATTATCAACAGTAAAAAATCTCATCTTGACAAATCTGGACTTGGATAAAATCAAATAGAAAAGGGACCAAGCTCCAAAACAAAAGAGAAAGAAACAAATCCAAAAGGCTATGCAGAAACAATCAAAGGGGATATGAAGATATACAAGGAAGATTACAGGGACACTACTCCACCAAGAAGATTCAGATTTCATAATCAACAATAGACAGACATGCCTCAAGAAGAATAAGGATTCATAAGAGCACCTCCTTTCAGAATATCTTCAGCTGCTAGGTATCAAACTATAATTTTTGGTTTATGTTATGCATGTAATAATTTTGGACATAAAGGTGTAAATTGCAGAGCTAACAACAGGAACAATAACAACTTTGAGAGTCATACACAAAAGGTTTATTCAAGAATACCTAGTGAAACACAAAGAATAATTTACAACAGGTTTGAATCCTTGAGAACTGAAGTGGAATGTTACAAATGTAACAATTTTGGACACATGGCCAAAGATTGCAGAATGCACAGTCGCTTTACAAGATAAGCAGAAGAAACACGGTTGGTATGTTGACAATGGGTGTTCAAAACACATGACAGGTGATAGAGACAAATTTATTACATTTCAAAAGGAAAGAAATGGACCAGTCTCCTTCGGAAATGATAATTCAGCCAAAATCATTGGATAAGGCACAGTCCAAATTGGGAACAAGAATGAAAAGGCACAAAATGTTCTACTGGTAGAAGATATGAAACAAAATATTCTAAGTGTGAGTCAAATGTGTGACCAAGGTCATAAAGTTACTTTCGATTCACAAAAGTATGAGATAATAAGAGAAGGTTCAGGGAAATTGGTTGGTACAACTGCAAGAACTTCAAACAACATATATGTGTTAAGTGAAATTGGAAATGAGAAGTGTTTTCTAGGAAAGGAAGATGAAATTTGGCTATGGCACAAAAGAATGGGTCACATGCACTTTGATAACCTTGTCAAGGTCAGCAAAATAAAATAAGTAAGAGAAATGCTCCAGATCACAAAACCAACCAACAATTTATGCAAGCATTGTCAACAAGGAAATCAAACAAAGACCAGGTTCAAATCAAAGAAATATTCAACAACAAGATGACTGGAAATTGTGCATACTGATTTAGTTGGAACAACTACAACAAAGGGCTTAAAAGGTGAGAGATACTTTATGTTATTAGTTGATGACTATACAAGAATGATTGCAATTTGCTTTCCCAAGAACAAGTCAGAAGCTTTTGAAAACTTCAAGATCTACAATGAAATGGTTGAAAATGAGATGGATTCAAGAATCAAATGATTGAGATCTGATAATGGACGAGAGTTCACTTCAAAGGAATTTATGGACTACCGAGTCATGGAATAAAAGGCAATTATCCATTGCTAGGACACCTCAACATAATGGAGTTGTTGAAAGAAAGAACATGACAGTACAAGAAATGGCTTGAACAATGATAATGGATTCCAAATTGACAGATATATTTTGGACATAGGAAGTGCATACAACAGTTCACATTCAAAATAGAGTAATGATCAGAAACAACACTGATAAAACTCCCTAAGAGATATGGAAAGGAAGACCAACAAATGTGAAGCACTTCAAATTTTTTGGAAGCAAATGCTACATCAAAAGAGAAGATGGAAGAATGGGAAATTTTGACTCTCGTGTGGACAAAGGAATACTTGTTGGTTACTCAAGCACAAGGAAAGAATACAAGTGTTACAATCTAAGATTAAACAAAGTTATGGAAAACATCAACGTAACAATTGATGAAACAGACATACCATAATCAAAGGAAGAAGAAAACAAATCAATGGAACAAATTTTCGAAGAAGAAGATGAAAAAGAAGCAGAAGAGGAAGATGAAGAGAATCTGACAGAAGAAGAAGAGAAAGTTCAACAAGTGTCTCCAAAGACACCCAACAAACGAGTATAGAAGAATCATCCTTCAGATCAAATTATTGGGAACAAATATGCAGGAGTTGAGACTAGAAGAAGAATCCGTTCACCAGAACAAACACTCCTGACACTCTTATCTACAATTGAACCAAATTGTTTTGAAGAAACCAACAAGGATGAATTTTGGAATAAGGCCATGGATGAAGAATTGGATCAAATAGAGAAAAATGACACTTGGGAATTGGTTCCAAGACCAAAGAATAGGAATGTGATCAACACAAAATGGGTTTTCAGAAATAAATTGAATGGAGATGGTCAAGTTACAAGGAACAAAGCTAGATTGGTATGTAAAGGATATGCATAGATTGAAGGAATCGACTTTGAAGATACATTTGCCTTAGCTGCCAGAATGGAAGCAATCCATTTGATTTTAGTTTATGCATGCTCTAAAATGTTAAAGTGTATTAGATGGACATAAAATCATCTTTTCTGAATGGGGAACTTGAAGAAGAAGTCTACATTGAACAATCAGAAGGATTTTAGTTGTCAGAGAACACAAATTATGCGTGTAAATTAAAGAAGGCCTTGTATGGTCTAAAAAATGCTCCTAGAGCATGGTACTCTAGACTGGATAAGTATCTGTAGCAGGAAGGGTTCAAAAAAGGAAGTGTAGACAACAAACTCTACATCAAGGTAAGTCAATGTAATATTTTATTAATTGAAGTTTATGTTGATGATATTATTTTTGGTAGTGATGATGACAGGTTAAGCCAGAAATTTGCAAAAGATATGAAAAAGGAATTTGAAATGTCATTACTTGGAGAACTATCCTTCTTTCTGGGACTTCAGATATGTCAAAGAAACCAAGGAATTTTTATTTCTCAAACCAAGTATATCAGATAAATTCTAAAGAAGTTCGGAATGGAAGATTGCAAACCAGTTATCACTCCCATGCAAACCAGTTGCAAGTTTAGCAAAGAATGATGATTTGAAGTCTACAGATAAGAGGAAATACAGGTCAATGATTGGAAACCTACTATATGTGACAACATCTAGACCAGATGTAATCTAGGCAGTTGGACAAGTGGCACGATTTCAAGTAGCACCAAAGGAATCACATGTATTAGTAGTGAAGAGGATTTTCAGATATCTCAAAGGAACACAAGAGTTTGGATAATGGTATCCAAAAGGACATGGTCTATCACTTATTGCCTACACAGATGTGGATTGGGAAGGTTGTATTGATGATCGACGAAGAGCCAGTGGAGTAGAATTCT
Organism: Picea engelmannii; assembly: GCA_009831015.1. Taxonomy (NCBI): domain Eukaryota; kingdom Viridiplantae; phylum Streptophyta; class Pinopsida; order Pinales; family Pinaceae; genus Picea; species Picea engelmannii. The sequence goes on along the minus strand of ML791736.1, from coordinate 364,818 downwards.
ACTTGGGCGAGTGTTTAGTATCATGGATAAGAAAGAAACAATCATCAATATCTTTATCTACAACTGAGGCAGAGTATATTGCAACAACATCATGTTGTACACAGGTTCTTTGGATGAAACAAACTCTGACATATATAAAGGTTGAGTATGATGAGACCATTCCAATCTATTGTGATAATACAAGCGCCATCAATATCTTGAAAAACCCGGTGATGCACTCCAAGACGAAGCACATTCCAATCAAGTATCATTTTCTATGAGAGCAGGTTGCAGAAAAGAATATCAATGTTGAGTATGTGGGTACAAAAGAACAAGTGGCAGATATCTTTACAAAACCACTTCCATGGGAAGACTTTGAATATATTCGCCAAAGACTTGGAGTTATTTCTACTCCAAAATGAATGATTTTTGAATGCTTATCTTATATGTCTTAGATTTACACGAGGAAGCACCACAAGAGGACAATTCAGTTAGGGGGAGCAAACCCAGATGGAAAGATACCTTTTCCATTGATGACAAAGGGAGAGATATCTATCAGATGCAGAGGACAGAGGCATGGTTCCAGGGGGAACAGATTTATCAGATGCAGAGGACATAGGCATGATTCTAGGGGGAGAAGATTTATTAGATGCAGAGGATAGAGGCATGGTTCCAGGTGGATCATGAGTGATATGATTTCAATGTTGCATCGGAGTGTTGCCATCAATTCCAAAGGGGGATATTGTTGATTAAGGTTGGTTGTCATTGATGTCAACCCTTGAAGAAAGTTCCACAACACAAAGGTTTGGGTAATGGACCCAATATTGTTTGATGTAAATATGACTCATTATTGTCTTATCTTGGTTGATAAGAAGTAAATATGGATGAACTCCAAAGTGGTCCCCTTATGGTGAAAGCCCTCACGGGAAGACGCTTTTCGGAGTAAGAGAACCCATTCTTAATTATGGAATAATTAGTTGAAGGACAATGAATTTTTCAGGGAAAATATCCTAGATGGATAGTGCTTTTCATGCCATTTTCAGTGCAATGTGGAACGTCACATAACTCCTCATGGTTAGAGATTTATGACCATATGAAGTTGGAGAACCCTCATGAGTCTTATAGAATCCCCCAAGAGTCAAAGTGTTTTGCGAAAATAAATTATTTTAAATGAAGAATCCCTAAAATAAGGAAAGTGTAAGGGTACATGAAGATATAAATAAGAGACCAAGCTCACTCATAAAAACACACTTGTACATATTGTATATCTATTTTCTTGTGTAAAGATTCTTGTAAATACTTGTGAATACATTTGAAGTGGTGAACGTCTGATGTAGCATGAAGGGTTGATGGTGAAATTCTCGGATTCACAGAAAACCCTATTTTCTTAGGCATACGTGGGTTGTCTGTGTATAGGGTGCGTATACATTGAAGGTATAAGCGGGCTAGCTGTGTATATGGTGAGTATGTATGTGGGCTGACTGTGTATAGGGTGAGTAAATGTTGATAAAGCCATGAAAATTGAGAAGATGAAGGTGCAAAGGTTCTAGATTTTGAGATCAAGATCCCAAGAAGGTTTAGAGTGCTCATATACATCAGATCCATCCATTGGTTCAAAAGGTATGTCTTATTTCTATGAATATTTGGATTTTGATGTATGCATGAGGAATGGAAATGGATATTTGAGGATTCTCCCTAGAGAGACTAGTGGCTACATGGGATTTTCTGTATAAGTCAGATCTTCAGAAATATAATGCTGGTATATTTATCATTGATACTTCTTGTTGAGGCACATATTGTATTTCTTGGCATATGGCTAAGATTTTTTATGGTACATGGTTGAGATCTTGTATTTATTGATGTATTGAGATGTTGAATATCAGAAAGGGGTTTATGACTAAGATCATGTGAGGGATATTATACGTGTTCATGATTACACATACCTATATGGAACATGACTAGAGAGAGACATAATTGCCTTGAGTAGAGGTTATGTATGAGGATGCATGCACAAGGTACAGTTACAGTCTGGATACAGTGACATGTTACAGATCTATGTGAAAGAAGTTACAGAGGGTTAATAGTTTTCAAGTGAAAGAAAACCCTGGTTATGGAAGGCATATGCAGGCTGCATAACATATAGGGCACATACATACATGGGCTGCAACACTACAGGTTGTGTATCTATTGTATTTTTGTAGATACATGTTCAGTTTAGGTACGGTTTGATTACAGGGAATTTGTACAAATTGGATAGAGGGCAATGGTACATGTTGATATAGTTGTACAACAATATATCTCATGGTGACAGGTTGACAGTGGTTCCATCATTCTACTTATACTTCAGGGAAGTTGGACGAGGCAAGGACAGGTGTTTGTAGCCAAAGAACATAGGGGGTTGTAGCCTCCTTTTGATTGTAGCTAGAGAATTGGGGATTTGGAGCTTCCCTCAGGTTGTAGCCTAAGAAACCAGGGGGTTGGAGCCTCCTTCTAGTTGCAGTTGGAAAACAAAGGAAGTTGGTGCTTCCAATGAATGTAATTCTTAAAGACATATAAGAAAAACAATTCGTTGTTTTATCTTGATTTGGGTTTCCACGTAAAAAACCGGTGTACTGTGTATGTGTGTGATTTTTTATTTCTTATTGCTCATTATTGGATAATAATTATACATTGATTTAACATTTGAATAAAAAGAATTATAATTACACTATTACTGATTCACCCCCCCCTCTCATTAATCCAACAATAACCTGCAAATTATTCGTTTCACATACCTGGTCTTGCTCTGTATGCCGCTTAACTATGTCACACAAATAAGAGAAATCCTTCAGTGGGAAAAACTTTGGCAGGTCGACATCCCTCATTTCCTGGTTGATCTTTTCCCAACTTTTCTCACACTCTTCCCATATTTCCTTCATCTTCTGTTGGGATTCCTGGACCATGTGTACCCAATATTCAGCTACTTTCCATATTTGGGTGACGTTGTTGTCCATAAATACTCGAATTGTCAGACAATTGGATTAGGTTGATGGATAGTTGGTTTTCATTGAGGTCAACCATTGGAGAGTGATATTGTAGATTGATTTCAACCCTTAGTGATTGATGTCAACCCTTGGAGAAAGTCCGGTAGCATAAAGGTTTGGGTAATGGACCCAAGTTTGTTTGATGGATAATGGTATGATTTTTAATATATTTGAAGAAAATACTTTTCTAGATGGACAATACATGTCATTCCATGTGAAGTTGGAGAACCCAGGTTTGGGTAATGGACCCAAGTTTGTTTGATGGATAACGATATGAGTTTTGATATATTTGTAGGTAATACTATTCTATATGGATAGTACATGCCATGCCATTTCCAGTGGTATGTGGAACATCACATAACTCCTCACGGTTAGAGATTTATGGCCATGTGAAGTTGGAAAACCCTCATGAGTCATCTAGAAGCCTGAAAAGGTCAAAGTAGTCAAAGTGGTTTAAGAGATTTTTAGAAGGTAAATAATAAAGTGAAGTGATGAGCGTAATATAATTCAAAGTGAATACAAAAGAAATTATTTAAATAATAAAGTTAATGGAGAAATTACTAAGTTGACAAGTGGTTAGAAGTGGGTTAGCCCTAAAATAAGGAAAGTAGTTTAAGATGGTTAGAAGGTAACCCCTTGAGGTAAAGTGAAGTGATGAGTGTACTATA
>ML791736.1:321885-340335 GCA_009831015.1 Picea engelmannii | reverse complement strand
CAATGGTAAAAGCATTGAAAGAATTTAGAACCTATGTGCTACATTAAAAAATAATCGCGTATGTGCCTACCATTTCTATAAAAGACATATTGGTACAGCCGGACAGTAACGGAAAAAGAGGGCGATGGCTCACTAAAATACAAGAATTTGATCTGGAAGTCAAGCTGACTAAATTGATAAAGGGGAAGGTTCTGGCCAAAATCTTGGCCGAGTCGAATCTTAGAGCTCTTGATATTAATTGCCTGCAATAAGAAGACGAAGACACACACCTGCATGAGCCGGATGACCAAACAGATCCAAGTAAGGTCGAGGAAAAGTTCATATCGTCAGGCTGGTATAAAGACATAGTGTTCTACTTGTTAAACCTAAAATGCCCAAATGAACTATCACAAGCCAAGTGCAGAACTTTAAAACTTCATGTTGTAAAATATTGCATCGCCGAAAATCAGTTATACTAGAAGGATCCACTCGGGTTCCTACTAGTCTGTTTGGTTGAGTCAGAAACTCCATGGGTTATAGAGGAATTTCATGAAGGAGTCTGTGGAGGACACCATGCATGGAGAGCCACTTCCTATAAGATATTAAGGGCCAGATACTATTGTCCAAAATTATTTTCAGACGTCAATGCCAAAGTACGTGCGTGCAACCCTTGTCAAATATTCGCTGGTAAACAGAAACTCCCTGCACTGCCACTCGTTCCAGTCAAAGCCGAAGCTCCATTTCAACAATGGGGTCTAGACTTCATAGGGGAAATTAATCCTCATTCTAGTGCTCAGCATAAATGGATCTTAACAGCTACAGATTATTTTACTAAGTGGGTGGAAGCCATTCCAACCAAAAGGGAAACAGACTCGGTGGTGATCGATTTCTTGGAAGATAATATCTTGTCAAGATTCGGGTGTCCCCGAAAGATAGTTACCGATAATTCCTAGGCCTTCAAATCTATGGCTATGATCAGCTTCTGTCAGAAGTATAATATTGTTCTCGGCCATTCCACTGCATATTACCCCCAGGGGAACGGATTGGACAAATCATCTACCAAGAGCCTGGTGAACATAATCAAGAAAGTATTGGATGAAAATAAAAGGTATTGGCATGTGCACTTGAAATACACATTATGGGAAAACCGCATCAGCACTAAAAGGTCTATCGGCATTTCTCCATTTCAAATGGTCTATGGGATAGAGGAGGTCCTACCTATAAACCTAGCACTTCCAGTGATGAAGTTATGAAAGGATCAAAACGAAGAACCAAATCATGTAACCAGGAGAATTAACTAGCTGATCGAGGTTCAACAACATAGAGTTGAAGTCGATGAAAAAATGCAGAAGTACCAGGATGAGATGAAAGCATTGTTCGATCTCAAGGCAAAAGACAGGGAATTCCTTCCAGGTGACTTAGTAATAATATGGGATGCAAGAAAAGAGGAAGCCGCGAAGCATGGTAAATTTGACCACCTCTGGTATGGGCCATTCAGGGTCTCTACTCCGGAGGGAAAAAATTCCTTCCTGTTGGAAAACATCGATGGAGAATTCCTCAACGCCCCTGTCAATGGGCGATATCTGAAACATTACATGACATAACAGTCGCCATTTTTTCAATAATAATAATAATAATAATAATAATAATAATAATAAAATAAAATTTGTGTACATACATGCATTTTTATTACCCTTTGGACTTTCTGTTTTCTTCTGTTCATAATTTTTAGACATATTTTGAATAAAGTTCGTATTTGCTTTTTACAGGATTCAGCTGCTTGCAAAGCTAGTAGGAAGAGTAATTCACAAGGCGGTGTTAGGAATAAATCGGCATGAAACAGGTGATATCTAAAAGTAGCTTCATAGTGCACAAAGAAAGTGAAAAGAAAAGGTAAAGGTGAGCTTTCTCAATACACATGTTATGAAACACTGTTAAAGTAAACCAAGGTAACGTCATTCAAACTACAATATCGGCTAAAGTGTTAGATAACAGGATTATTGCGTGGCTTGATAACCTTTGATTTAAAATGATTTGAATGATACACTAAAACTAAGAACAGTCAGTCAAAAGTAATCATCCCCAAAGACATCTACAAGAGCCAGTCTCAAACTATTTTGACCTTCTGTATTTTCAATCAATAAATTGCTGCCCTATATCCTGCCTGTTTTCGGGTCCAACTTTTGACAAGCTGCCATCTTTTCATTTCATTATGAAGGAATAAAATTTTTCATTTTAGCCTCTTTAGTCTCAAAATAGATTGTGGAAAGAAAGAGGGTCTCCACAACTACTTGATCCCCTGCTAAGCGAAGGAACGTTTAGAGCGATCCTAACTTTCCTAGGTTTTTCAACAACATCGGAAGAATTAAAGCTTGCTCAAACAGGATGCCCCTTAAAAAAATTATTTTCCTTGTCTCCCTAAGAACGAAGGTGTTGTGAGGGTCAAGGGAAGATTGGTACCGAGTAATCAAAGTAAGTTGACAGACCTTTGATGAAAAATATTACACAGATATCAGCCCTGATACAAACTGATTGCCCCCATCTTCATGCTCAAAAACTAAATTATGAGACAGGTGGTGAAAGGAAATTCAGAAATGATTGCCCCCACCTAGTCCAGGAAGATGATGAAAGGAAATTCAGAAATGATTTCCCTTGTCTTAGCATTTAAATGCATAAATATTTTCCGAAGTGGTGAAAGGAAATTTAGTAAAAGGGGCTAGATAACTTCACCGGGGTACTGAACAGGCTTGCTGGTAGTGAAGCAATGTCTGAGATATATGTAAGACTGTTATACATGAATATCACTCTACTCTGGTAACCAATGCTTTCTAAAACCTGATCCACATCCCAAATTTAGACGGGACTTCCCGATTAAAAAATATATAATCTCATTCTTTTGATGCAAGCCAAGAGTCACAAGATCTGTTGAGTCTCCTAGGGTCGTTTCAACTGCCTTAAAACATGCCCAAAGTTAGTAGTGGGAAAGGGAAAATTGTGAAAGGGCCTACAACTGTGTTTGAAAAGAGTATCTAATTTTGAAAAACTTCTCGAAGTAAAGAATAGAGTCTTTTCCCCCCTTCGATCCTTTTTCCTTGGAATTTTTCTGCCTGATTGAGCTTTTGACTCCATTTACCCAATATTGGCACGTGGTCTACTGTTCTTCCCACATCACAGGAAGGCGTGATCCCTAGTTGGAGCCTATGTTGGAGCCGCCCTTGTTTTTTTTTTAACCCGTCACAATTTTCATTTTTTGATACTTGAAATCTAAAGATGGTCTTATTTTCCCCCGAGATTTTGAAAACTCTGCAACCTTGTCATGTAAGAAACGATGCTTTTCTACTCTCAAAACAAGTCCACTTTCATAAGAATGTTCGCTCTCTTTGTTTTACTTCGAGATCTCGTAAGTTGGATACTATAATCCATGAGTTCACACGTCCCGAGTCACGAAACGGCGAAGTCGTTTTAAATTTTCACTCAAGACAGTAACCAGGGTAGAATATTTTAACTCATGATTAGACGTCGTCGGGGTTTCATGCCTCGGCATTCGCCAAGTTTGAATTTTTATTTTTACAGCCCCGAGAGCCGAGAACACGAAGTCCTATCCGGATAACCCATGTCAAGGATCAAAGGAAAAAAGCTAACTATGGTAAATGTCGTTCTCGGCATTTCGCCACTCGGCACTAACTTTTTCAAAAGTCACCGCATCTAATCCCCGACTCATGAAGGCACGATGTAATTATAACATGATTAATTAATTGCCTAATCCAAGATTTTCTTCCCCTTAATTGAGTCTTAATTATATCCATCTCGCGGTTTCATGACTCGGCATACTAGTCTCCTAGAAACTTGTCTTTGAGGTTCCGAGTTGTGATATGGTGAATAAAATGATTATAAAATTAATTATACCCCAAATCACGATTACCGTTAATTAAGCCAAAGTCGGTCCTCGCGATCTCGCGAGTTGGAGACTCAAAGTGTTAAAAGGAAATCCACGATGTAACGAACAATGAGAAGTTGATTAATGTTGGTAAGATTTGATTGATCAAGCTAAAGCAAGATATATCCCATGCCTCGAGGCTTGCATGTTTCCCGAGGTAGCCATTTCTCTCCATACTTCGACTGACTGTCAAACCGCCAGAAATTTATGACATTTATGGAGAAATAGGGTAAATCTATGCATGTAAGATCGAATTTCACGCAATAAATTTATTTTTAATTACGATTTGACAGGCTTATTTTGAAAAGTACCGAGTTTTCAAATATATATAAGAGTATCTTTTCATTATAACAAACGCATTTTCATAAGCACACAGAGCTCATCAATTGTGAGTAAACTAATTTCTACATGTATACGCAGTTCTATCGCAGAAGAGAGAAAACACAAGCTTCGACTATGGCTCCACGGAAAGTAGCAAAGGCGAATGTCGAGGTCGCAGGACAAGGCTTAGACAATGTCTCCGACACTTCGCCCCGAAGTGTCAACTCGGTCCCCGACTGGTCATTCGTTTCAGGCATTTTGCAATCGGAATTGGTGGATTATTCAGATGACTCAGACGATAATGAAAAGGATGATATAAACACCAAATACAAGATAGTTGTCCAATCCGGAATGCACAGGGTAGCATCCAGACCATGGTTGCTCCCATATTATGACATGATTCGATGGGCATTGGATCACATGGACATACCCACCAGGACTATCATGAACGGGCAACGAGTCACTGTCGGGACTTTTAGGCTCGAGCATCTACAAACTATGTATAAGCTACCTGCGACGTCTGAATATACATATGGAGTTGAGTTCCTAGAGGAATTCAAGGAGAAGGAGTGCATCCAGTACGACAAAACCATGCCCAGTATGATAAAGGATTGGGTTTCGCGCACCGCGAAATTCAAAGAAAATGACCAGGGCGTTTATTCAATCACTTCGTTGGAGCCATAGTATAAATATGTGGCCATGATGACATGCCGACTATTTTGGAGAGAGGACACATCACATTTTTTCATTTTGTGGGTGCCTCTTATGTTTCAAGTTGTAGAAGGTTTCTCTTTTAATTGGGCAAAGATACTCTCGGATAGTTTGGCCAACTGGGTCACAGAGTATCGAGAGCAGAAGGAAAGTGGGAGACCGTCCTCATTCTTCATGTCCGCATATATTATGGATGCGATATGTTCCATGACACCATTTCCATTGATGAGCTAGGCTTGGACTCCGGCTGAAGACAGACCCATACATGTATATCACAAAAAGCTATGGGAAAATAAAGCGAAAAATTTCGCATATGAAATTTTTAACTGGGTGATGGTGTCCCTGCATATCGCCATTTTTGATCACCCACCACCTCATATCACGGACAACATTGCAGAAAATCTGAGTGGCATAGCGGATTGGTACATGGAGGTAGAGTTCTTGTACTTCAGAGTATTCAGGGCTATTGTTCCCCTGCTTGCGCTACCATTGTTCATTCCCGACAAGTTGGCTTCTCGCGAGGTCGCCCGGCAGACAGTAATTGGCGGGGTGAGTAAAGAACTCAAAGGATACTCAAAGAAGGTTTGGCCTTCTTTTCCCATTATACTGAATTCTTAGTCTTTATTGGATTTCGGGCATGCCAAAGCCGAGGCCACAGCCCTGGAAGACCTGAATTTGGTCTCCATCGAGTATAAGAAACATGATCCACAGAAGGTTGTGAGCAACCATTTAGCTAATTGTGGGCTCAAGAGGTTTGAGCATGAGAATTCTCCTCCGGATGACAATTTATGAGGGGTAAGGTCTTATGAATAAGTTCTAGCCCAGATCCGATCCTTGCCTCCTGAAGACACAGACGCTGTATTAAAATTCCAGGACCATAGACGAAGCTGCCTCCCCACTGTGTTGCGAGGTGAGATTCTGGATGTTTCCGAGATGAAACAGAAGGATACTGAACGTCCCAAAGATGCAGCTCCTGACTCGGGAAAATGCCAGGACGAGGGGAAACAAACAAAGAGTACCAAAGCAGAGGCACAGACTCCAGACCCACCAAAGAAACAGAATCCGGAAACCGAGACAAAGACCCTTGAACCGCCAAAGAAGCAAGACCCGGTCGACACCCCAGGAAAATCAGCAAAGCAAATCGGGGAACCCATCACTTCTTTCACCCCCTTGCAGTTGACGCAAGGAGATATCGAAGAAGGATGGATATTCAATGAGGAACTGAGGCCCATAAGAGTAGACGAACTTCCTCCGAACGAGTTTTTCTTTGATAAAAAGAGAAAAGCGACAATAAAGAGGGAATTCTACCAGGAGGGAGAGTCGACCGCTAAGAAATACAAAGTTATGACCGACGGAAAGAATAAAAAGAATGAGAAATTTTCCATTGAGATCACAGGGACGCTAGGAGCGTATGCATCGGCGAATCAATTTTCGGTCGGACTTTTAAAGAACCAACTCAAAAGGAAAAATTTTCTGATTAGGACTCTCGAGGCCAGATTGGCCTTGGCCACGAAAAATGCTAAAGGCCAGGTGAGTGTGGAGATAGAGATGGCCTGACTGGCTGATAAAAATGAAATAGAGGTGCTCAAAACCAAGCTCGAGAAAGCACATCTAGTGGTCCGAGACGGTCGGATACAGGCGAACCAACATAGGACTATGATTGAAGAGCTGCAGGCTCAGGCGACGATCACCGAAAGAAGAATGATCTATGTGGAAATGTTCAAATCTCAGGCCATGGGAATTCAGAGCAGAATCTCTTTGGCTCAGCATAGTTTGCTCGCCAGGATGGGAGAGATCCGAGAAAATTGTCTGTTGGTAAATCGAGATTCCAAGAACCTGACTGCCAGATAAAGGGATGCAGAAGCGGCTTGGGTCACCTTCCAGGAGGTGGTGATATCCACAAATAACAGAGTTTCGACAGGTGCTCCCGGGCTCGCCATCCCAGAACAAACCAGAGGTAATATTCTGTTGAAGGATTGGGAGCATAACATTGCCCTGGGCAAGGAGCAAGTCCAAAAGGTAACCAATTCTTTAGAAGAAGCCTTTAATTCCATAGATGACGATCTGTTGGGTATGGATAGTGGAGGCGATGCAGAAGCATTAATGCAAATGAATGTGGAATAGATCTCACTTGATATGAAAGAGAAGGATGAGAGAGATTTGATCGATATATCTCAGATAGATATGGTGGACATGGCCCAAGTTGATAAGCACATGATCAAACCCAGTGCGCAACTAAGTTCCCTCGACAACATCGGTGCACAAATGGAGGACAAGCTACAACATTTAGCCCGAGAATGTTACTTCATCGAGGCCAGCTATCAAGAAGAGCCTTTACGGCTCGTATCTCATCTTGTGGAAAGATGTATTGCCTGCACTGAGTCCGCGCGAAGACGAGAACCTGGCACTAAGTGAAGACAGAGTAGGGGAAATGGAGTGATTTCTCTCTCCTTTGTCATAAATGAAATTTTGCAACTATGGAGATTCTACTTGCTTTGTAAAAATTGTATAAATATACTCCAGAGAGAGATAAATAGGGCTGTACCCTTTTTGAGATTTTGTAAGAGAGTTTTTACATTGAGATTTATTACAAGCAGATCTGAGATTCTCAATTCCGTCACTATTGTATTACAAGTTTGCTTTCTTGTTCCTCATTTTTCAATTTCAATTCATATTCATAATTGATGTGCTTCATTATACTTTAGTACGACCACTACTATAACGAATAAATTTGGGTTTTCTGTAATTGTTTATTGTCTTTCCTCTGCACCAGCTATCAGTAGTGTAAGACCAATCTGCAGTTTCGGAATTCTACATGTATTTTTTTGTTACATCGGTTATTTTCTTACATATTTTCTTCTCCCATTTACTTCGTGAGATTTTCCCTTGGTAGGAACCTGACACCGTAAACGGCTCAATGTTTTTCTCCCATCTTGCCCCTTTTATTAAAATATAATACAGTTACGGGAACGAGCCTTAGATTCGCATCCGTATTCTAATTCTGCAACCGTAAGTTCTCTTTTACAAGACTAAACTGAGACAACACTTAACCTCTCTTAAATTTTTTTCCTACCTGCACTGTTCCCCCATGACAGTTCCTGTACCAACTCAACCTAATGTTGAACCCAGACTATTGAACCAAACACACATCGCTTTAAACCTTTTCAATACCATCCTTAAAATGACAACTAACTGGGCCGAACTTGAACAAGCATGGGCAGCCATTGAATGAGACATAACTATCCAGGAGTAGTTTGAAGCCAGACAATGCCAACAAAGAAATCTCCCTTAGCTTTCTTCTCCGAGGGTTGACATTTCTCCCTTCTCCATATTCTAACCACTTTCGGATGCCTTGACACTGTACTTTTGAGGCTTAAGTACAGACTTAGGAACAACACCTACTATATGCTAGCATAGGAGGACTTGGAGGAGATCACCAAGGACTGGTCGGCGGAACTCCTCATTCCAGTAGAACCTACAGAGATATCCAACATCGACAACCTAGAAACTGTGCAGGATACACCCAGACCTAACAGGACAAAGAAAACTGAAGAGGTTCAAGATTTAGACAGTGCATCCATGAATATTGCTTCCATCTCACCATAGCAAGGAGGTGATGGTGAAGAGTTGAATGACAAAGAGGTCGAACAACAACAGGGTGATGAGGCTGATCCCCTGAAGAAGAGGAAAGGTTCACCTTTGAAACCTTCCTCTTGGAAGAAAGCGAAGGTCACCATGACCAATATGCAGACTATCCTCACCTCTGATGACTTTGACTTTGACTTCACTAGAAATAATAGATAAACAAGAAGCAAAGCAAGAGGAGCTGTATGATCAAATCAAGACTGAACTCTGAGGGGTACAACAAGCCCTATAGTCTAGCCGCATAGTCCCCACTATGTCAGGAGAGCCATAATTGGGAGATGAGACAACTCAACTCCACCACTTAGCTGATACAATTGAAGCTCTCCTCCGATGAGCATAGGAAGAAACAACACAAGCTACCCAGACTTTGATACAAGTACAAGGGGTACTAGTAGAGAAATGTTGTGCTACAGAATAGGAAAATCTTGCTCTCCAAGCAAAGTTTGATGCAAAAAAAACACAGCTACAACAAGAAAAGGAATAGTTGCTCGTGGAGTGACTCGAAGTAAATGAAGTAGTCAACATATCAATTCACTCTGTCATAGTCGTAGAAGTAAAGTATGAAGAGCGCGTTCCACAACAAGTAGCGCAACTTGAAGAATTGATCCAGTAGCTACAACAATGCATAGTAGATTTGGAGCTATGTGCAATACTCGAGACCCCTCAAGATGTAAGAGACCAAAGGGAAGCAATCGCCAGGAGCATAGTTGAAAGGATCGAGGCTCTTACCCTGGAATGTAAGCAGCTCACTGATCGCAGTGCCCTGACATATGAACAACTCACTGAGAGTCCAAAATTAAGAGCACTGGAGTCACAGCTCCAAGAGGCGAAGTATCAAGCCGAAAAGATAGAGGCGCAATTGAAGTCCTTGTCAGCTGTGGAAAGAATGAAGCGCTCCCGAGAGAAACACACTACACAACAACAAATCCATATTATCTAGAGTAGAGTTATGGAGATAACTCAGAAAATCAAACCCGTACAAGAGAAGGCCTATCAATTGTTTACAAAGGTATAAGGCCAAGGAGCAAAGTTAGAGAAAGTTGTCACTACAACAGAACAATGTCTAGAGGGACCTATTAATAATGCATTCATCCATGAGTTCGTTGAAAAGGAGGCCATAACACAATAACATGTTGAAGGAGCTCGATCCAATCTTGAGGCATTCGAAGCAGAACTAGTCAGACCAGAGTGACTCGGGACGAACCACAGGTGAGTGTTGGGGGCCTGTTGGCCCTTACACAAGTTTGGGAGATCCTTGGTCAGGTTGACCTATTTTGGGACTTCGACAACCTGTCGAAGATGGAGCACAAGACGAAGAAGAGATCACTGGATCTCAACCCCTTTTTGGGTCCTTTTTGGGATTTGGGAATATGTAACGAGAATGGGATGTTGGCCCATGGGTTTACCCATGTTTAGGCCTATTTTGTATGTATAAATAGAAGGATAAGCAATGTAAGAAGTAGTGGAATAGTGCGCAAGTGTTGTACAAGTTGGCTAAGTTCTAAGAGTGGGATCTGTGTGATCAATATTTGTAAGGCTTCATGCATACTGTATGATACTTATAGATCTTAGTGCGAGTCATTGTAAGAGACTGTGAAGGCTTTGTGCTGCAATGCAGGAAAGGAGGAACTAGCAAGCTGCACAAATCTCTTGTCTTATGCAGAGTAATGGTTTTGGCTATGTGCATGTAGATGATTGATTGAAGCTAATAAAGAAGAAGAGTTGGTGGACGTAGCCCCAGGGTGGGGGTGAACCACATAAATACTGTGTTATTCTGCTCTGTGCGATGTTCTGATGTGTTTATGTGTTATGTGCTAAGTGCTTTGATATAGATAGAGATATATGTTTATGATTTGTGCTTATGATGACTTTGGATGATAGATCTGACATCTTTGAACTTTATTAGTGCTTGGATCTGCTAGATATGATCTAAATCCTTTGTTAAGTGCTTATATACATTAGATCAGGGTGAATGTTGCGATGATTTGTTTTCTCTGCGGAGTAGATATTGGTTATATAATGATGAACTAATGGTGTTAATTTCTCTATTAAGTATTATAATCATAGATCTGTGTCCCAGCTAAGGTTGCAGACACCTAAGTCTCGCAACCACCCCTGCCTCTACCTCGGGTGAGACTTCATCTGCCTCGCAGGTGTTGCCGAAAGGGCCGGTAGTTAGGGTTTTGTTGGTGTTTTGTTGTAGTGTTGAACGTTGGGTCTGCCCCTGTTCCAACAGGATAAAAAATAAATTATTTAAATACTAAATTTAATGGATAAATTACTAATTGGACAAGTGTTTAGAAGTTGGTTAACCCTAAAATAAGGAAAGTGGGTTAAGATGGTTAAAAGGTAACCCCTTCAGGAAGCTACATGAAAGTATAAATAAGAGGCAAGGCTCTCTCATTTTAAATCACACTTGAGAATATTGAATATCTATAGGTGACTGAGGTAACCAAAGGATATCTAAGCCRAATTTCAGAGAGAAGGTGAAGTAAAGAAGGCTGAAATTCAAGGGAGGACAAATTCTTTTGATGATGCTTTCTAAGGTATGTTATTTACAGGTCATCTCACCATTTTCACAATAAATTTGTTTCTAGAATGATTCAGACCATGAAATTTATAGGCCATTAAGAAAACATATCCAAGTATCTATGGTACGTATTTCAGCTTATGGGTCATTGTAGTTTTGGAGTTACACTCCGTGGAAAATAGGGTTTGTGGCTAGTCATTAAACTAGTCTAAAACAAGTGTTTTGGGTAAAAATGCCATAACTTCTTCATAACAGATCCAAATTAAGTAAGACCAAAGGTGTTGGTTAGAGTACAGTCTGTAGAATTTTCAGATCCATACAACAAATATTTTGTGTGGGGCACGCTCTACAAGTTTTCTCTCTAGAATAAACAATAATTCAACAAGGTATGCCATTTTTGCTATAACTCCTTTTATGAGAGGTTCCAAGTAGTGACACCTAGAGGAATTGCATAAAACACACTAAATAACATTGTGTACTATTTTCAAATCTTTATTCATTACAAGTACATAGTTATGATTATTTCAATTTAGGGTTGTTGACTAATCCAAAACTAGTCATGTGAGACTAAAGAAAAGTTTGATGAAAATGATAGTCTCTTGTTGTTAAAGTCAATGAAGGTTTGTAGGTATGTGATCATATACACCATGTCTATTACAAAGTTAGAAATCATATTTGGATGATGAAATTGATGAGGGATTTTGGTTGAGGTACATGTTGGGTACATGGTTGAGACAAGTAGTTGATGAGTTGGCACATACATGAGGTGTATAGTTGATGATGTTGGTACATCTTGATGAGTCATAGTTGATGAGTAATTGATACATGATTGGTACATACTTGGTACAGGGTTGAAGACACTTGTTAGTAGTATTATTGACATATGGTTTATGGATGATGTAGCATACTTGTATTGGTATATTATTAGAAGCACATATTGATCTCGGTGATGATTATGAGTTGTTATGTTATACTTGGTTGATGCACATATTTGAGAGTTGTCTTTGTGATTGATCTTGTTGAGTAGATTTGATTTCATTGATAAGATTGATGAGACAGGTTGTTGTGATAGGTTGTTTGGATAGGTTGTTGTGACATGTTATTTGTACAGGTTTGGTGCATGGTTGATGTACTTGTTCATGGTACAGGTTGGTGTATGGTTGATGCACTTATTTATGGTACAAATTGATAATAGGTTGAGGTACATGTTGATGCATGGTTTAGGTTATTGGTACATGTTGTTTGGTGCAGGTTGATTTGTACATGTTTACAATAGTATAACTCGCAGTGATAGTGTGACAGTGGTTCCATAATTCTACCTATATATCAGGGCGGTTGGACGGGGTAAGGTGCTATAGTAGGAAAACCCCCCTTATGGACTACACTAAGGTTCAACATGTAGGTATATCTAACTGTCTAAAAGTATCCTAATTTTCTAACTACCCTAAACATACCCCAAATTCATACATGAAAGACAAAGTGAAAAGATCAGGTAACTTTACCTTTTACTTTACGTTCGGTGTTGATCCTCTCGTGTTCGATAGTTTCGCTGACTGCAAGCCTCCTCCCAAGGCTGACCTACATTTACAAATAGACAAATAGGAAAATACAAACATGTATCTCATATATAAATCATGGGTTAGATGTTAGAATAAAACATAAATCAAATACAAACATTTGACACATCATATTTCGGGACAAGAAAATTATTTCTTTTATTGATATCATAATGTTTACTTACAACAAGGTCGACGACTACTCCACGAACCTGGTCCAATATCCTCTTCACCAAGATCCAATTGCACCTCCGCATATCTTTCTCCTCTCAACCTCTCCCTTAGGGAAATGGAATAGGCTTATGATGGAGGAAAAAGGGAAAAAATGGGAAATTCTGATGCAAATCTCACAAGGTGGCTGCAATTCCTTGGGGCAAGGAGGGGATGTGAAACGGGTAGAGTTTCATTGTTCTTATGCTTATCTTAGGAATGATATCACAACACCTCCTTTTGTATGAAAAAAGGATGGTTATTCGGTGGGTGACATTCCATAGGCGGTGGGTCAGTTGGGAAATTACCCAATAGCCCATAATCTCAACAAATTCCTTGAAATGTTTTAATTTTTGCAACTTTTTCAAGTATACGTGGGCTGTAATGGTTCAACTAGTGTATGTATGCAGGCTATAGTGGTGCAATAGGTGTGTGTATGTAGGCAGTAATGGTGCAAGGCATGTACATCTTCAAAAATAGTTTTTTTAAGAAGAGTTACTCAATGATGGCTTGGCAAAAATAGCAAGTAAGAGGGCCAAATGCCAATTATCCATGTATGGAGAAATTTAGGGTTATAACAGTGAGAAGTTTCCATGGATTAGCAAGTTTCTATCGGAAGTTCATCAGAAATTTCAGCAAAATTGGTGCACAAATGATGGATATAGTGAAGAAAAGACATAAGTCTTTAAAATGGACATAAGAGGCTGCGAAAAGATTCAATATATTGAAGGAGAAGATAATAGAACAACCGATTCTAGTTTTTCTAGATTTCAGGAAGACAATTTAGGTGAGGTGTGATGTGAGTGGAGTTGCAATTGGAGCGGTATTGAGCCAAGATAATAGGCCTGTTGCATATTTCAGTGAGAAGTTAAATGATACTAAGAGAAAGTACTCCACCTATGATAAAGAGTTCTATGCCATAATTCAAGCTTGAAGAAATGGAGTCACTATCTCGTTCCAAAGGAGTTTGTTTTGTATAGCGATAATACAGCTTTACAATTCATAACCCGACAAGACAAGTTAAACCAAAGAGATGCCAAATGGATAGAGTTTATGAAAATTTTCACTTTTGTCATTAAACATATTTATGTTAATGATAACAAGGTTGTTTATGCATTGAGCAGGGGATGTTTGATTCTGCAGGAATTTCAAGTGAAAACCTTGGGGTTTGAACACCTTAAGGAAATGTATCATGATGATCCAGATTTTAAGGAGACATATGAAGCATGTGTGAATCATGTGCTCAGAGATAGAAGCCAGTGGGCCGAATGTATAATTTAGGATGGGTTTTTTTTCAAAGGGTGCCAGTTTTGCATACCAAAGTGCTCGATGAGGGAGAATTTGCTGAAGGAAAAACATAGTGGAGGTCTAGCCAGAAATTTCGACCATGACAAAATGTTTGCACAGTTGAATGGTTTGTACTATTGGCCAGGTATGAGAATAGAGGTGAAGAAGTTTGTGAACATATGTAATATTTTCCAGTATGAAAAGGGAAAGAAGAAGAATAATGGGTTGTATCAACGATTGCTTATTCTAGAGCGGCCTTGGGATGCAATAAGCATGGATTTCGTGTTGGGATTGCCAAGAACACAAAGAGGAAGTGATTCCATATTTGTGGTAGTTGAAATATTTTCAAATATGGTGCACTTTATCCCATGCTAGAAGACCAATGATGCAACACATGTTTCTAACTTGTTTTTCAAGGAAGTTGTAAGAATTCATGGGTTTCCCAAGAGTATTGTTTCAGATAGGGATACCAAGCTTGTTGGTCATTTCTGGAGAACATTGTGGAAGAAGTTGGGAACACAACTATCCTTTAGTTCTACATATCACCCTCAAACGGATGGACAGACTGAGGTGGTGAACCAAAGTTTAGGAGATTCACTGAGAAGTTTGGTCACTGAACATCATAGCCAGTGGGATCAGATTCTAGCACAAGCGGAGTTTTCTTACAATGACTCAGTGAACATAAGTACCAGAAGGAGTCCATTTCAGATAGTGTATGGAATGAATTTGAGAGGAGTGTTAGAGTTAATATATTTGGAGTAGAGTGAATTTAGGAGCGTTGGAGCCGAAGAATTCACTGCAGAAATGCAAGAGCTTCATAATCAGATCCAAGAGAAGTTGAAGAGGAACAACAATCAATATAAAGGAAACTTCAATTTGAATTTTGAGATCAATTTCTAGCACATCTTATAAAGGAGAGGTTCCCAAGGGGAACATATAATAAACTAAATATGAAGAAGATAGGGCCGTGAAAAATCCTAAGAAAATTTGGTGAGAATGCTAATGAGATAGAGCTGCCATAAGATGTGGGTATACCGCCCATATTCAACGTTGCAAACTTGTATCCTTACAGGGAAGATGGAACCAGAGGATCTGAAGATCAGAAAGAGATCCACTGGAAAAAGAAGATGCTTGTAGTAGAAAAGATACAGATGGAGTAGATCGTAGATCGACAAATTGGTATGAATATTAGAAGAAATATAGATTTTGAGTATTTAGTAAAGTGGAAAGGAAGATGCCCACACGGGTGTAGACGGATTGGCAAGTGCCGTGTAAATGGAAGGAAATTTGTAAAAAATGAAGTCTCATGTTCGATTCTCACCTGGATTTAGTCATGCACCATTCTTGTGGGTTGGGTGGTTGCACCTAGGGTTATAGTGGTAGCCGACGGGGATCGACCCCATGTCACGCAAGTACGAAGTACGAGAACCACGAGTTTCCAATTCCCCTAGTAAAAAAAAAAAATAAATAAATAAATAAAGTGGAAAGGAAGATGCCAATTGGGTAAGAAAAGAGGAAATCCAAAAGCATGGAAGGTCAACGCAGGAGCTCATGGACATGAGTCCATGAATTTTTCAGCCCGAGGAATATGATGCAGGAGCATCGCCAACAAAGCATGAGTGGAGGACAACTAGGTGCACTAGTGTGCATTTTGAAGAATTCTAAAATTTGAAGAAGGTGTATCACACAAAGTTTTTGAAAATAATTGTAATTAAAGAACATGTTTAATGATATGAAGCTGGATGATTTCATGAGGACATAGGAGAATGCAATTTCTTTTAATGAAGCTGAGTGCAATATAGATTTGATGTGTTCGATCTTATCTGTCTGTCACAAATACTTATTGTAATAAATTCTAAATATTTGATAGATTTTAATTCGATAGGATAGCTCTAGAGTAGTTGAAGGGATGAGATCAAAGATCCCCTCTTGTATAAATCTTTGTATTGTTTCCCAGTAGAGGTTGTTGATGGTTTGTGGAAGTTATTGTCATAGCTATTGAATCTATTGTATATGTTTTATAAGCAGTTGAAGCTTATCAGAGTTTATAAACACATGTAAATATCGGTTGAATGAATATAGCATAGGAGCATTGTCCCAAATGGTCGGTATTGTTGTGTCTATCTGAATGAATGGCAGAATTTATGTTTATTTGAAATTCTCTGTTATTTCTTGTTCTTCTATGTATGAGTGCATTTACACAGTTGAATGTATGAATCTATAAAGATTTAGATAAGTTTGAATTGTTTCTCTTCTACGAGAAAGTGAAAGTGTGCATAGTGTCCACAAGGAGTGCATTGACAGAGTCTGTTTCGACTCACGATATCAGAAGAGATAATGTGAAATTTATATGTGCAAGGAGTGCATGATAGAGTGTTTTGAATCAGAAGCTCAGAAGGAGTAATGAAATTTGTCTAGATAGAAGTTAAGTAGTGGAGGAGGATGTGTTGCAAGGCGTGCACAAGATGAAATTTGACTAAGTGTCGAAAAGAGTATTCTAAGGAGGAAAAAGTTCAAGGAGGAACAAAGCTCAGGAGGAAGAGTCATGATAAATATTCAAAGGGAGGAGTCCTTTGAGGTCTCACAGAATCAACAAAGCAATATCTGTCTAGGAGGGATCGGGATTGTTCTAGACCGTCAGATCTGGGAAGAGTTGCACAGAGGCTAGTCATGAGGTGTTTCAAAATTTTAGAGTTCAGAGAATTTCAAAGTGTTTAGAAGTGGGATCGACGAAGTCGCAAAGTCGTGAAGCGAATCTTAACTATTGGTTGCAAGGAGACACGTCTGGGAGTTAGAGGTTCGAAGAAGTGGTGTGTGGAGTATGTGAAATTTTGTGAAGTCACGAAACTCGAAGTACAACTGGACTGTCAAATCCAGTGAGACATGTGGAAAAGATTCGTGGATTTGGGGAAAGGTGTTTTAGAAGGAAACAAAGGAGGAGGTTGCAATATCATTGAATCTGAAGTTACAAAAGGGTTGGCTCGAGGTCACATCCCGTGGTCACATCAAGGGAAGAGTCTAGCATGAGACTAGTACTCATGAATCAGTGTTGCCAAGTGCCAGAGAGTGGAGTTGCAAGTAGTCTGAAATTGCAGGTGACATCAAGGGGACCTGTGTGTGTGTGTGTTGATTGTTCAGGGTTTTTTGAAGGTCCAAAGAGCTAATTCGGCTCAGGAGATTGAAGATCCAAGACCGGTAGGTCGAAAAATCCCCAGGAGGGAAGGGGGGTTGTATAAAAAGTACTTCATGTTGCTTATTGATGATTACACTAGAATGACCGGGGTCTTTTTCCTCAAGAAAAATTCAGAAGCATTTGAATGTTTCATGATATTAAAAGAGATGGTTGAAAACGAGTCTGATTTAAAAATCAAGTGCTTAAGATAAGATAATGGAGGTGAGTTCATGTCTAAATAATTCATGGATTTCTGTGAAGAACATGGAATAAAAAGTCAGTTCTCAGTAGCTAGGACACCTCAACAAAATGGAGTCGTTGAAAGGAATAACAAAATTGTACAGAAAATGGCTAGAACCATGTTGAAATATTCCAAGTTGAGCAATATATTTTGGGTACATGAAATCCATACAACCGTTTGTATCTTTAATAGAGGAATGATTATAAGTAACAATGATAAGACTCCATATGAACTATGGAAGGGAAGATCGAAAAACGTCAAGCACTTTAGAGTTTTTGGAAGTAAATGTTACATTAGAAGAGAAGATAATAATTTTGGAAAATTTGACTCTCAGGTTGACGAAGATATACTAGTTGGATACTCAAGAAAAATCAAGGAATAAAATTGTTATAACCTAAGACTCAAAAAAATAGTGGAAAGCATCAATGTAAAAGTTGATGAAACAAATGTGTTGAAGACCAGGAAAGAAAGAAGAAATTCCAAAGAGCAGGAAGCATAAGATGAACTAAAGAAATAAGTAGAAGAAGAAGAAGAAGAAGAAGAAGAAGAAGAAGAGAAGCAACTAGAAGCAGAGAAAGAATAAATAAAAGACAATCATAAATATCTCTAGAAACCTTCTAAGACACCTAAACGCTAGTATCAGAAGAATCATTCACCAAAAAAAATCATTGGGGATGAAAATGCAGGAATAGAAACTAGAAGAAGCAAACAAGCACATAAACCAAAACAAAGACATCTATCATTATTATCCACAGTTGAACCAAGAAACTTTGATGAGGCCAACAATGATGAACATGTTGGACACACCTACCACACTCAGAGGGGGGGTGAATGAGTGTGGGGCTCTTTTTCCCAAAACTT
>ML791736.1:292765-310080 GCA_009831015.1 Picea engelmannii | reverse complement strand
TTGAGTACTTTTTCTGAGGATTTTTTATGCTATATTGATATTTGGTTCTTAACATCTAAGGAAATAAGGTATGCTCTAAAGCTTATTTGAGACAAATTTTGAGGTAAATTTGAGGTAGTAAAGTGGTGGATCTGAGGGAATTTTGAGGTTGTGATAGAGGATGAATATGAGGTATGTCTGGACATGTAGTAAGATCAAATTTAAGACTTGGTTTATGTGTATTAGGAGGAGCTTTCAAGATCTGTTTTAGCTAAAATTATAAGGATTGTTCCAACAAAGACGATAGAAGCACAAACATGTCCCAATGAATATAAAAAGGAATAAAATGAAAGATATTGATCAAGGGTAAAATAATATATATCTCTCGGTCATCAAGGAAAGGGACTTACCTTGCAAATTCTATCAAAGTCATTTTTATTCAGTGTTTTATTATGGTAAGTCTTGATATTTGTTAATATTATTTTGAAGCTAGTATCAAGCTGAAGTTGCAACATTAAATTTTGAAATTAGGTTGGTTGGGTGGTGCACGGGAATATTGGTGTCTTCAATGTGAGTTTGTGCCCACAAGGGGGTTGGTGCTTCCTTCTAGTTGGTGCTAGAAAATTCATGGGGTTGGTGCCTCCTTCTAGTTGGTGCTAGAGAATCTTGGAAGTTGGTGCTTCCGGTGATTTTAATCTTCTGATATATTAGAAAACATTATGTGGTTTTATCCCATTCGGGTTTCCACGTAAAATATTTGTGAATTATGTTTCTATGGTCAATTTTTTCAATATATGAAATCTTGAATATAATTATAAGTAAGAGAAAGTTATAAATTGTTGATACTGATTCAATCCCCCTCTCAGTATCCCTCAATATACCAACAATTTTAATACATAAATTGACTATAATTTTTACATCATTTAAAAACATGTATTTCTTCCACATGTTAAGAATAAATTCCATTAAAGTACAAAGTTTATGTGCATGCGTATCCATTGAGTTGTGTTCTAGAGGTTGAAAAGGAATGTTGCCATGTTAATGATCCAAGTTCAAACCTCGATGGGCATAGAGAATTAAAAATTAAGTTGTTGACCAATTTTAATGGTGTTCCATCATCTTGACGGTGGGGAGTCTAAAAAGAATCACATTTTGACCATGATAAAAGTAGCTTGACTATCATTTTATAGTTAGAATTTTGGAGAAAATAAAAATAAGTATAACATTCATCCATACTAGAAATTTCATCAAACATTACGTGCAGATCCTAGCCACCATGCAAGTATTTGACATGGTCTATAGAATAAGATACATAGAACTATGTATTTAAGACAATGGAACGACCCATGCCAACATTGGATCTAGTTGTTCTAAGCAAGGTAGTGACTAATAAAATCCAATAGCAGAGAAAGCTTGTTTTTTTTTCTAATAGGAAAATAAATGACAAAGTTTATGCCTCATTGCCTTTCCTTGAATAGAAATCCTAACTATGATGTGAATGAGCTTTACGAGTGTTAATTTATAACAAGGAAGTGACCGATTGTGTGAAAATCATTGACAGAGAAGATATGGCTATGGAAATTTTTTGAGAAGTCAGTAGGCGTGAATATAGAACAAGCATTGTGGGCGGGTATTGCCTTTGACGCTTCTATCTTCATGACAGAGTCATTTAATTAATCAGTGGACATATACACTTTCTTCATCTAAATTTTTTTGTTCAACTTATGTAGGAATTTATCTGTCAGATTTATATCCAAACTTTATATACCAATATCTATATCAAAAAGTTTTATTCCATTGTAAGACTAGATAGGAGGGACATAAGAGACTATATTGTCGACAACAGAGGAAGTGGGAGTGTTGGAAATGCATTTTTAACCAAATGTTGGGTATCTTTATACCTTGGACATAACAAAAATCCATTGGTATCATTATTGAACCTCTTATCTTATTAATCCATTTTTTTTTTTCAAAAGTTAATAATATAAAACAAATTCCAACAGATTGCACATCTTCGAGTCCATGGGTAAAATCATGAATCTTATAGCTAGTTCCTTTGATCAATACAGTGTAGTACAAAGTCCACTATGGACATTTCCACATTTTCGAAACATATATCATTTAATATGGAGTACTATTTAAATCTAGGTACGAGTAAGGTGTATGATTGAAGGGTTTTAGTGATGCTAGGTTGGACCTAGTAAATCACTCCTGCCTAATTTTAATGGAAGAATCCTTTGCCTAAGGCTGAATGGGAATTGTGATTACAACTTTGTATGAGTAAAGGTGAGGGTAGGAAAGATAAGAATAAGTATGGGGAAGTGTAATTCAAAAAGGGGGAGAAAGAAGTGAAGAAAAATAGAAGAGCCTTTGATTGAGAGTGTGAAGGGTGGATGAGAACTTTCGACTAGAGTCGCCAAAATTTAGTGGGTAAAATCATGAATATGGGTGTCTATTTTCCTTGTTTTTTGAGAAAATAAAATATATTTTCATAAGTTTTTCAACTTCGGGTAAATAAAAGTTTTTTTTTTTTTAATTTGTAATTTTAGTTTACAATAAAAACAAAACTTGTCATGAATTTTGTTAGCTTTCTATTGATTATTTTTTGAAATTGTTTTATTGACATTTGATATGTCAATTTAGCGATTTTTTGACAGTATGTTCCTTAAAAATGAAGACATTGATAATGAGTTATGTTTATTGACAACAACTTACTCATTATTAAAAAAAAATTATGAAAAATAAATATGTTGTGACAATCTAAACATAATATATTAAAGTATGACTATAGTTTTGAAGACATCATATGAATATTATAATTACTGCAATTTTTTTGAATTTGACCAATTTGAAAAAGTTGTAGATTTTCACCCGCCTCATCACTATTTATTAAAGGCTCCTCTCTTATTTTTCCTCAGGCTTTTTTGTCTTGAAGATGGATCCTGTTGTGGATCTGAAACGTCGACGACAAGCTGTCAATAACATTGTGGTTCTTCCGACAAATTCTGAACAAATTTCTCACCACAGAAACCTAAATGAACAGATTTTAAACATGTTTAGATTGACACCATGTAGCCGCCTTAAATTTTATTTAGAAGGAAATCTAATAATACCCTTTTGAAGAGGACAATGAAAGGTTCCCCAATATAAATTTTCCATAATTTTCGACTGTGTATTATTGTAGATATTGATTTTTCATTTTACTGAATGATTATGTGCTCTAAAAATAATATGTAGACATGTTTTTTATAAAATAAACTAAATTTATTAAAAAACAATTAAATTGAATACAAATTGTATCAAATGAAAGTAGATTCAATTCTGAAAATGTTGGTACTAGTTCTGAAACCAAACTCACAAAATTTGAAGGAGTCTGCTCCTTCCCAAGTTGGAGTAAGTTGAAGTGAACACAGAATATTATGAAAAGTGCCATAGTTATAGGTTTTTAATCGAACTAATTGTTTGGCCGAAAGTTAGTTTTAATGGAAAAACTAACTTTCAACCAAAAATGACTAACTTTCGGTTGGAAATCAGTTGTTTGGCTGAAAAGCGAAAAATAGAAACATCCATTGGTCGAAAAAAAATAAGGGGACGTGACGTTTCGACATAGAATGTGACGTTTCGACACGAAACCATATAAATTGTTTCGACTAAAATATTATTATCACATTTGTGCGCACACTCGCTCTGTATTTTCACTATTTTTTCTTTCTTGGGTGACATTTTTGCTATTTTTCATTTTTTGGAAAACATTTTTTCTATTTTTCATTTTTTGCAGCAAAATGTTCACTATTTTTCAGTTTTTGGAGCAACATTTTCACTAATTTTCACTTTTTGGGACAACATTTTCTAAATTGAAGATTTTATTCAACAATTTTGATGTAAGTGGAGGTTTTCATAAGCAATTTCTTCCTATATAAAAGAGAGTTTTTTTAAAGGTAATTTTTCTTAAACAATTCCTTTCAAATTCTATATTTTTTAGAATAAATTTTTTCACAAGGAAGTTTTTATCAAGCAATTTTTTTCAAAATCAATATTTCTTTAAACTTTTGTTTAATATCAATTTTTTATCCTAAAATTATTTTAAAGCAACTTGGTTTATTGAGCAATTTTTACCAAGTTATTTAAGATATGATTTTTTTTTTTAAACCTTTATAGTTTGAATAACCATGGGAAACAAAAGGGAGTGGAAGAGAAAGCATGATCACACTCAAGATGATACTCGTCGTATAGAAAAGATAAATGAGAAATATAGAAGAAAGAAACAACAATGTGCAAATATTGAAGGAGCAAGTGATGATAATGTAATTAAATATTTGCATCTTGATATTCAACAAGAAGAAATCAAACTAGATATGCATACATATTATAGATAATGTTTATAATTCAAAAACATATTGTCTAATATAATTGATTGTAAGTTGGAATTTATATTTTTCAAAAAACATAAATAGATTTGAAGCCAAAAATGAAGAAAAATTCCAACCACACACACACAAACATATAATATGAGATTTCAACACTTACATATATTTTAATTAATTAATGTTTGTTCGTTATTTATAATACGAGATTTCAACACTTGTAGATTTTAATTAATTTATGTTTGTTTGTTTTGTTGAAAAGTCAACAAGAAACATGTGTCTAATTTACTTTTCCCTTAAATAAATTGGACAATAAATATTAATCTACTATCTCATAATTACTTGAATATAATTAACTGAAATGGAAAATTAGTTAACTATGGGAAATTTGAGTTCAAAGGTTGGTTGGTAAGACATGGAGGTGATTTGGAGTTGTAACAGAATTATAAGTGTAGTTAAGTGAGTTAAGATCAGTTGTACTAGTTGTAACTAAACTTGCACTAGTGAGAGTTCATTGAATTAATTATTAATTAATTCAAATCAATGAACTCACATGCAACTGAAGCTTCACCAGGGTTAACTACATGCATGTCAGATCCAGTGGAGACCTAGTTGACATAACAGGTGAAAGGGATAGCTTGGATATCAGTCGTGATTTGAGTGAAGTGCACTCATGCAATCACACATGCAGTGGATATGCTTATGAGCATGTGAAAACTAGGCGATTCGTATTCATCATTGTGAGAATTCTAATTGCAAGGTATTACATAGAGGAGGCAAGTTGTCTCGACACAGAAATTGGCACATGTACTTGCTGGGTTTTGTATGACAGTGTGAGACGATTGTATTGTACTGAGAGCTCTTGGATTATAGTTTTGTATGAGATTGTTTCATGATCCATGATATACATAATATATGATAGTGGGGTTTTTAGATTTATGCTTTCCCGGATTAGTAGAAGCGATTCTGTATTTAACAGTGGCATATAATTATTAGATCAGGAGAATCGCAGGAAATACTTAATTTGTATTGAAATTTCTACATGGTATCAGAGCCACGGAGCCACAGAAGTGAGGTGCGAACATAATAGTATTTTCGCAGGTCCCGTCCCTGGAAGGGTGTGAACCTTAGTACTAGAAATTGTGCACATTTCTAGGAGCATAAATTCTCACACCCTACTCAAAGGAGAGGTGCAAGCTTCATCAAGATTCTCGCAGGCTACTTAAAGGAGAGGTGCAAACTTCCTTCACCCCACAGTGCATTACAGTGCGAACTCCCTCAGAAGGTTCGCAGGCTATACACAGGTAGGGTGTGAACTTCCTTGTGATTTTCGCAGGCTGTACACTGGTAGGGTGAAAACTTCCCTCAGGCTGCTCTCAGGTGGGGTACGAACCTCCCAGGGCAAGAAGGATTGTAGCAGTTGAGTTTGTGGTTGGATAAAATTTGAATTTGCGGAAGGAATTTCTTTGTGCGACAGTTGATTCAATATTGAAATGACTTTCAATGGCTTGAGGTTGAAGTATGCACTCGAGGGAAGCTTGAACTAAATTTCTTGGAAGGATAGGATGAAAGCAGTACTGGAAGACAATGGCTTGAAGGAATACATTGACAAAGATGTTCCTAAGCTGGATGTGATAGACACTGCAAATCTTGATGCATGGAAAAAGAAAGTGGCAAAGGTGAGGAGGACTTTGTTGGAGGGAGTACGAGACCACATTTTCTCAAGTCTCCATGGGAAAACCACACCACAATGTGGAAGATTTTTCCATATTTGTTCCAAAATAGCAACGACCATAGGAAATTGGCGCTCAAAGATAAACTTAGGAAGAACAAGATGGAGAAGGACGACACCATTCCAAAATATCTCACTAATTTTGTCCAATGTTGGGATGAGCTTGGAAGTGTGGGAATAACAATTGTTGCTGATGATTTGGTGAGTTTGGCTCTACTAGGACTTCCCAAGAGTTGGCACAGTTATCAAGACTATGTTAATGGAAGGGAAAAATTACCAGATTGGGAATGATTATGGTCGGATTTAGTGCAAGAGGAGTTCAGGTGGAACACTAGAGATGGATCTTCATAAAAGCATGATGATGAAGAGAATTGTGCTTTGAATGCCAAGGAAAGGAAAGGGAAAGAGAAGAAATTCCATTCAAAATTCGAGTCTAAAGTCAAGAAGCTGGATTTGTCCAAAGTGAAGTGTTTTCACTATCACGAACATGGGCATCTCGCTACCAACTGTCTGTAGAAGAGGAAGAACAAGACAATTGTTGGAGCTGCAATTGGTGAGGCTCTTGTCTCTCAATTTGAACTTGACTTCTCTTTGATCACATGCATGGCTTCAAGTGCATCAGGATCAGTGTGGTATTTGGATAGTGGCGCTTCCTACCACATGATGGGAGATAAAGAATCTTTCAGTGACTTGGAGGAGAAAGATCTCAGAATGCATATAGAGATGGGTGACGATGGATGATACAGTGCAACTGGTATTGGTACCATTACGTTTCATAGGGAGTCAGGTAAACCATTTCAATTAAAAAATGTTATGCATGTTCCAGGTCTGAAGAAAAACCTGGTCTCAGTTGCAATGTTGGAGGACAAAGACTATGACGTTGTTCTCAATGGTGGAAAAGCGTTCTTGCGACATAAAGCAATGGGTCAAGTCAAGAAGATAGGGATTCAAGCTAAGAATCTCTACATTCTAGAGGCATATGGTTGAGGTGCCATGGTGGGCAAGGAAAAAAAAGTGGTGAGCCGGGATGAGGGTGAATTATGGCACAGGAGATTGGGCCATCTTCATCATGGAGCCTTGAAGATCATGCATAAAATATCTATTGGACTTACAAGGGGAACACTTGCTCAGTTAGATCAGTGCAAGGGGTGCACCCCATGGAAGTATGTAAAGTCCAATTTTCATGAAAAGGAGAATCGTGCTTTGGTGATCCTGGAGAGAATTCACACAGACGTGTGTGGACCATTCTTGGTTGCTTCAACAAAAAAACATAGGTATTATGTTATTTTTGTTGATGAATTTTCTCTTAAATGTTGTATCTTCTTCATGCAGAAGAAGGATCAAACATTCTCAAAGTTATGTGAGCTTAAAGAATTGGTGGAGAAAGAGTCAGGGAAGCAAGTGAAGGTTCTAAGGAGTGATAATGGTGGAGAATACATCTCTAATGAATTCAAATACTTCTGCAGTAGAGAAGGAATTCGAAGAGAACTAATAGCGCCTCATAACCCACAACAAAATGGGGTCACAGAGATAAAGAACAGAACTATCGTGAGTGCATCACGAGAGATTTTGCATGATCAGGGCCTACCAATGCATTTTTGGGCAGAAGCATGCAATAATGCAATTTATGTGCAAAACCGTTGTCCTCATAGAATACTTGGCATGAGTACACCTGAAGAAGCTTTCACTAGTAAGAAACCTGATGTTTCTCATTTTAAAATTTTTGGCTCATCTATTTTTGTGCATGTGAACAAGGATGCCAGGAAGAAGCTGGAACTGACTGCTGAAGTTGGGATATTTTTGGGGTACACAGAAACACACCATAATTATCATGTGTATTTTCCAAATAGTAATATGATTGTTATGCAATGGGATATAAAATTTGATGAGGGTAAATCCATGCGATTGTCGCTTGAGAGGGAGCTAGAATTGCATGTAGAGGAGGAACTGTTGGTTCCCAAAGATGAGTCTCAAGATGTGGATCAACTACATGAGTAGGTTCATGGATTGGAGGAAACCACTCAAGCAGAGACATCCATCAGAAATGGAAGAAAGCGCACCATGGAAGCTGATAGATTGAGACTAGATGTTGTACAGAATGTAGGAGGCCCTACTTCACAGTGTAGGCAAAGACAGTCTCGTGATCGATTTGCTGGACACATGGCTCTCATGAGAAAATGTATTGTGACTAAACCATCTTCCTTTTAGGAAGAAGTGAAGGGTCCCACTTGGGTTGATGCTATGGTAGAGGAATATGACTCCATTTTCAAATACAATGAATGGAAAATTGTCCCAAGACCTATCGAAAAATTAGTGGTGGAGGGTAAGCTTTTAATCATTTTTCTTTATGTTGATGATTTCATACTGACTAGTGATGAGCATTTGATACACTCATGCAAGGATGACCTTGTTGTTAATGTTTAAGCCATTATTATAGTTCTTTTCATTTCATTAGATAACAATAGCATAATCAAGATCACTGAGAAATACACAATCACAAAAGACACAACATTTATCCTGGGAAACCCTCTAGGGGAAGAAAACCCAGCAAAACTTCCTTAATATAGATAGCCAATACAATGCCAAGATATCTCTTAAACTAATGTAGAATATCCTCTCCCAGATATGCACCACTCTCTCTTCTTCTTTTCTAACAACAGATTCTAAACTTGTCTCTCAAAATGAGCAAATGAGTTGTGTGTCTAAGTGAGACGCTAGCCTCCTTATTTATATTAGACTAGCATGTGTGAAGTGTCTCTTCACTGACAGGTCCAACTTCTCCAATTGGGTGGTTATAACCACCTCAATTATATTATGGGGCCTCTTAAATATCTGTTGGGGAGGACTTCTTATTCTTCCTATTATAATTATCATTTGACCAATTTGCAAAAGGGGATTTGGTCCTATTACAATAGCCGACATGATCAATCCATAATGGGGATTGATCCAATGAATAATATATCAAATAATAATAAGAATACTCTTTGTAGTTACATTATTTCAACACTCCCCCTTAACAAGAAGGGTGTTCTTCAGTAGCATCATGTGAGAGAGAGAGGACAACATCATCAACAACATCAAGTGGGTGAGAGGACATCATCATCAATATCATCTTGGAACACTGATTGGTGTATCTATAAATCATCGGAAGTTTTATTCATCGGTAGCATCGTCATTCTCAAGGGAATGCCATCATCATCTGCATCAATATGTATTAGTATAAAAACTGATACATCATCATCATCACAACACAAGGCTGGCTCATCATAATACAAGACTGGCTTTATGTCACAGTTGTCAAGTTGGAAGCTCAGTACTTGTCTCATCTCAATGTCTTGCTTTACGTCACAACACTCAGGTTGAAAGCAAGATACTAGACTAGATTTACGTCACAACTATCAAGCTGGAAGCACAATACTAGTCTCATCTCATCATCTTTCTTTACGTCACAACACTCAAGCTGGAAGCAAGATACTCGTCCTGCTTTTCATCACAACCATCAGGTCGAAAGAAAGATACTAGACTGGATTTACGTCACAGCTATCCAACTAGAAGCTCAGTGCTAGTCTCATCATATCATCTTACTTTATGTCACAACCATCAAGTCGGAAGCAAGGTACACATCCTGCTTTACGTCACAACCATCAGGTCGAAAGCAGGGAACTAGACTTGCTTTACATCGCAGCTATACAAATGGAAGCATAGAACAAGTCACACATCGTCTTTCTTTACGTCACAACCATCAGGTTAGAATAAAGGTACACATCCTACTTTACGTCACAACCATAAGGTCAGAAGCAGGGAACTAGACTTTCTTTACGTCACAACTATATAGCCAGAAGAGTAGAACTAGACACACATCATCTTGCTTTATGTCACAACCATCAGGTTGGAAGCAAGGTACTCGTCCTACTTTACGTCAAAACCATCAAGTCAAAAGCAGGATACTAGAATATCTTTACGTCACAACTATCTAGCTGAAAGAACAGTACTAGTCATATCACATCATCTTGCTTTACATCACAACCATCAGGTCGGAAGCAAGAGATGTCTCATCACAACATCTACTCCCCCTTTCGAGGAGGGTCCTTTCGGACTATACCAAGCTTATCTCAAAAGTACTCAAACTTTATATGAGATAGTGGCTTGGTCAACATGTTAGCAACCTGTTCATTCATGCTAATGTATTGGAGATTTAAGGCTCTTCTCTGCACCATGTCACAGATGTAATGATAATGGATCTCTATGTGCTTCGACCTATCATGGAATATAGGGTTCTCTGTCATCTTTATGCAGCTCTGGTTGTCACATAGAATCAAGGTTTCTCTCATCTCTAATTCAAATAGGCCGGTCAACAACTTTCAAAGCCATATAGCTTCACAACTGGCAGAACATGCAACAATGTATTCTTCTTCCACTGTACTGAGAGCAATACTAGATTGCTTCCTACTCTGCCACGAGATCATAACTGATCCCAAACTGAAATGACATCCTTAAGTTCTTTTCCAATGTGCATCAGTATATCCACTCAATGTGAAATCATGATCTCCATCATAGCTGAGACCAT
Source organism: Picea engelmannii (assembly GCA_009831015.1). Classification (NCBI taxonomy): domain Eukaryota; kingdom Viridiplantae; phylum Streptophyta; class Pinopsida; order Pinales; family Pinaceae; genus Picea; species Picea engelmannii. Next base: position 299,438 of record ML791736.1, on the reverse strand, counting down.
AATCTATTATACCTTTAAGGTACCTCATCACATGTTTTGCAGCCACTAGGTGAACACATCTAGGTTCTACCAGAAACTGACTCAAGGTGTTCACGGAAAAAAAAATGTTTTTTCTGGTGTTCGTTAGGTACATCAACGATCCAATAATATGTCTGTAGAATGTAGCATCAATCACTCTGACGAAGTATTGACCAGCAGTTTCATCTTTGTTTCCATGGTGTATTCATGGGCTTGCATTCCAACATGTTGAATCTCTTCAAGATTTCGATCGTGTACTTCCCTTGGTTAAGGAAGATCCTCTCAGGACTCTGCCATACCTCAAGACCTAAGAAATAATGCATTATGCCAAGGTCTTTCATTTCTAATTCCGAGGCAAGTCTCTTTTTACATTCATTGATGAGATTTTCTTCTCCAGTTAAGAATAATTCATCCACATATAGCAGTAAGATTACTGGCTCATTTTTCATGATTTTGAAGTAGAGGTTAGAGTCTGCTTTACTCTTGGTAGAGCCTAATCTCGTCAATAAACTGTCTATATGGTCATACCAAGCTCTAGGATCTTGCTTCAATGCGTATAAGGATTTCTTCAATCTGTAGACATGAGACTTCCTGTCTTCAACCTCAAATCCTTGAGTTTGCTCTATATACACTTCCTCTTCAATGAAACTGTTTAGGAAAGTTGTCTTCATGTCCATCTGGTGTAGCTTCCACTTCATCTTATCTACAAGAGCTATGATGGTTTTGATCGAAGTGTATATGGCCATAGGAGCGAATGTCTCTTCATAGTCAATGCCTCCCTTCTGGGAAAATACATGAGTGACAAATATTGCTTTATACTTCTCAATACTTCCATCAGCAACATGTTTTATTTTGAAGAGCCATATGGAGGATACCACATATTTATCCTTCGGTCTGGGAACTATTTCCCATACTTCGTTCTTCATTATGGATTGGTATTCCTATGTCATGGCATCTTCCCATTCTTTCCTTTGAATGGCTTCTTCAAAGTAGGTAGGCTCCTCTTCTAGGATATCACACATCAAAGCCGTATAACTGTAGAATGAATTTGGTCTTTTCACCTGTCTCATAGTTCCTTGGGGAACACCGCACTTCTCTCCATCTTGAATAAGCTCTCTAGCCCAAGCTGGCTTTCTTTTATGGAGGATCGTCATATGAGGAGGTTCTTTCACTTATACTATATCATGGTCTTCTAGAAGTTCCTCATTAGGGGAAGTTATGACTTCCCTCATTGGTTCTATAGCTCTAGGAACCTCACTCATTGTAGTACTAGGGATTACGGGTTCCTCTTCATATACTTCTTCAAGATAACATAGTTTAGATTTATTGAGCACTGCATATTCATCAAAGGTCACATCCCTGATCTCAATGTGATGTTGACCTGGTATATAGATTCTGAAGGCCTTAGAGACCTCACAGTATCCCACAAATATTCCCTTGTTTCCTGAAGGGTCCACCTTGTTTCTCTTTTCTTTAGGTATATGAATAAACACTGGACAACCAAATATTTTGAGATGGCTTACCTATGGTTTCTTTTCGGTGAACATCTCTTCTGATGTCTTGAGCCCAAGTGCACTATGGGACAATTGGTTCTACACATATACAACTGCCATTGCTGCTTCTGCCCATAAACACATAGGAAGATCTTGATCATGGATCATAGTCTTCATAGCTTCCAGTATGGTTCTATTCCTTCGTTCAGATACACCATTTTGTTGGGGATTATAGGGAGTAGTGAGTTCCCTCTTGATCCCAACATCTTTTCAGAAGTTCACAAACTCTTTTGAGGTATATTCTCCTCCATTATTTGACCTGAGTATCTTAATATTCCTTTCAAAAAGGTTCTCTATCAGGGCTTTGAATTCCTTGAACTTTCTTCTAATGGAGGATGATGGCATTGGGACACATACATATGAATGAATGAGTTCTAGGACTCCTTCTATCTTTCCGTCCCTCTTCGAAAATGGGTTCTTGATGTTCTTCCCTTGTGATCATCCATTGCATATGCCTTTATGGTCACCTTTGAGTTCTGGTAAACCTGTGACTGCTTTGCATATGTATGGTAGTGCCTTGTAGTTGATGTGGGATAACCTTCTATGCCAAAGTTCACATGCGTTTTCAATGGCATGGGTCATGGCAGCCTCTGAGTGACCCTTTATTTTATACAAGCCATTTTCTTCACTTCCAATGATGATTGCTTCATTTAAGGTTTCTCCTTTAGCCCACATAAGAACTTCTCCATCTATAAAGGAAACTTTGAAGCCTTTATTTTCTAAAGATGAAATGGGGAGTAGGTTCTTCTAAATCCTAGTACATATAGTACATCCTTCATTTTTAGTGAATTCCATGAATTCAATTTGTGGTTTGATTCTCCCACTCCCTTGATGGGATATTGGTAATCATCTCCAAGTGTCACTTTCTAAGAAAACTTATTTTCTGAGATACAAGAGAGAATGTTGCTTTGTCCCATCATGTGCTTGGATGCACCACTATCAATGAGCCAAGTGTCCTCTCTGGGTGTCATAGATCCTGAGAGGGTTGAGATCAATACATGGTCTTTGATATGCTCTCTTATCATCTTTGCGGGTGGCTCTTCATCTTCGACTACATGGGCATGGAGCCTCTTATGTTTTCTATTGTATTCTTCTTGTCTGGCTGGACAAAACTTCACAATGTGTCCCATCTTGTCACAATGATAGCATTGTACAGATGATTAGTCCCTTTCCTTTCATTGTCCTTTCTTCTGAAATCTCCTTGGATGAGATTCTTTATGATTGAATTTGTTTGACTGTTGAGGCTCTTTATGAGTCTCATTTTGGAAGTAGGGTTTCTTCCTTCCTCCTTTGGTTTGATTAGCTAGGGCTTGATCATCATCTCTTGCTATTAATGCTTCATGATTCACTACTCTTGTTTCTTCTTGGATGCATTCTTCCCATAGACTATCAAACTTCAGTTTCTCCGTTCTGGCACATATCGTTTGGATGAATGCATCTCAAGGTCTTGTGAGACCATTTAGGGTTGTCATTATGATTTCATATTCATCCATGGTATCTCCAATATATTCTAGTTGTTCTTTGAATTTTAAGATTATGGAGAAGTATTCCTGAATCATTTCTCCTTTCTGCATCCTTGTATTCTTCAGTTGAGTTCTTCGATTCATCTTCCAGTTTATGTTCTTTCCTTCATTTATTCTAGTCAAGGAATCAAACATTTCTTTTAGAGTCTTCTTAGATGACACATAAGGAATCAGGTGGTCTTTGATTGAATCTGCAATGATTCTTTTGGCCATGATTGTGTCCTTTTGATGCTTTTCCTTTTCTGCAGCATTGGCGAGTTCCAATACTTCTTCTTTGACGAATCTTGCTAGGTCATTATCTTCAAGAATTAGGCCAATCCTATACTTCCAKGCACAAAATTTTTCCACTCCTTCTAKSTTKTCAACAAGTTTAACACTTGCAGACATCTTTACCTAGAGCTAGGAAAATGACCAAAAAATGAAAGTGCTCGAAATAAAAATCTGAACTTACCAGGAGRTGCGCTTGGCTGAGGTGAGTATCCTGGTGTGTTTGGATCTGATAAAATCCAACTTTTTCTTCTCCAAATTTGATCTGTGTATTTCTAGAATGGTGCTTCTGATACCTCTGGCACTCTGGTACTTTTGGTACTTCTGGTACACTRGTTTTCTGGTACTTCTGGTACTTTGCGAAGCTARGGTTTCACTTTCCAGGAGATCCAACCACTGAAAAGGTGTGMTGAGAGTKCCAAAGTGATCCTTAGGGGAGGGCACACTTTTCTAGATGGTTTTGGGGCTAAAAAGATTCACCATCAGAATGCCCTAATTTTCATGTACGGAAATATTGACRTTTTTCACTCTTGTAAAAGATGYTTCCTTCAGCTTGGCTCTGATACCATGTTAATGTTTAATCCATTATTATAGTTCTTTTCATTTCATTAGATAACAATAGCATAATCAATATCACTGAGAAATACACAATCACAAGAGACACATCATTTATCCTAGGAAACCCTCTAGGGGAAGAAAACCCAACAAAACTTCCTTAAAATAGAAAGCCAATACAATGCCAAGAGATATCTTAAACTAATGTAGAAGATCCTCTCCCAGATATGTGCCACCCTCTCTCCTTATTTTCTAACAGCAGATCCGAAACTTATCTCTCAAAATGAGCAAGTGAGTTGTCTGTTTAAGTCAGGCGCTAGCCTCCTTATTTATATTAGACTGGCACATGTGAAGTGTCTCTTCACTGGAAGGGCTAACTTCTCCAACTGGGTGGTTATAACAACCTTAATTATATTCTAGGGCCTCTTAAATATTTGTTGGGGTCGACTTCTTATTCTGCTTATTATAATTATCATTTGACCAATCCGCAAAAGCGGATTTGGTCCTATTACAATAGCCGATATGATAAATCCGCAATGGGGATTGATCCAATGAATAATATATCAAATAATAATAAGAATACTCTTTGCAGTTACATTATTTCAACACTTGCAAAGGAGTTCGAGATGAAGGATATGGGCCTTCTTCATTATTTCCTTGGATTGGAAATATGGTAGCGAGATGGTGAACTGTTTGTGTCTCAAGGCAAGTATGCAAGGGAGATACTAGGTAAGTTTCACATGGAGGGATGCAAACCCATGGATACTCCTCTTCCAGGAAACTGGAGGAAAGAGGATGCTACTTCTGGAAAAGTAGTGGATGCTACTGTCTATCGACAGTTAGTAGGTTCGCTAATGTATTTAGTGAACACGAGACTGAACATTTGTTATGTGGTTAACCAACTAAGTCAAGCGATGGTTAAGCCTACCAAACTCTTTTGGAAGGCAGGTAAGCATGTCTTGAGATATATGAAGGGAACATCTGAGTATGGATTATGGTACAGACAGACGGATGAGGTGAAGTTGCATGGCTTCACGGATGCAGATTGGGCGGGCAGCCCAACGGATAGAAAGAGCACATCAGGGGGGATATTTAGTATCGGATCTACAGTTGTTTCTTGGTACAATAGGAAACAAAGATCCGTGGCACTTAGTTCAGCAGAAGCGGAATACATGGGAGAGAGTCAAGCTGCATGTGAGGCTATCTGGATGAGAAAGATCTTGGTTGGTTTGTTTGGTTCTCATTTAGATCCGACAGTGATTCATTGTGATAATTAGAGTTACATTAAACTCTCGATTAATCCTATGTTTCATGACAGATCTAAGCATATAGATATATGGTATCATCATCTCAGAGATTGTGTGCAGCGGAAGATCATGTTGCTTCAATACATTCCTACGAAAGATCAGGATGTAGACATTCTGATGAAGGTGCTCACCAGGAGAAAATTCGAATATCATAGAGACAAGATTGGGGTGAAGGATAATCCCTTTCTTGTTGAGAGGGAGTGTTGAAAAGTCAACAAGAAACATGTGTAATTTACTTTTCCCTTAAATAAATTAGACAATAAATATTAATCTATTATCTCATAATTACTTGAATATAATTAACTGAAATGACAAATCAATTAACTATGGGAAATTCGAGTTCAAAGGTTGGTTGGTAAGACATGGAGGTGATTTGGAGTTGTAACAGAATTATAAGTGTAGTTAAGTGAGTTAAGATTAGTTGTACTAGTTGTAACTAAACTTGCACTAGTGAGAGTTCAGTGAATTAATTATTAATTAATTCAAATCAGTGAGCTCACATGCAACTGAAGATTCACCACAGTTAACTACATGCATGTCAGATCCAATGGAGACCTAGTTGAGATAACAAGTGAAAGGGACAATTTGGATATCAGTTGTGATTTGAGTGAAGTGCACTCATGCAATCACACATGCAGTGGATATGATTATGAGCATGTGCAAACTAGGCAATTCGTATTCATCATTGTGAGAATTCTAATTGCAGGGTATTGCATAGAGGAGGCAGGTTGTCTGGGCACATAAATTGGCACATGTATTTGTTGAGTTTTGTATGACAGTGTGAGACAATTGTATTGTACTGAGAGATATTGGATTAGATTTTTGTATGAGATTGTTTCATGATCGATGATATACATAATATATGATAGTGGGGTTTTTATCTTTACGCTTTCCCAGTAAAACTTATGTGTTATGTGTTCTTGATATTTCACTTTGTGATCATGGTTTAATTTCCACAAGAATATTAGTAGAAGCGATTCTTTATTTAATAGTGGCATATAATTGTTAGATTAGGAGAATCGCAGGAAATACTTAATTTGTATTGAAATTTATACACGTTTAGTCTTCTATTAAATCTAATTTAAATTTGTATATTTTTTATACAACATTTATTTGAAATTTTTATGTTTACAACTTAGAAAATTGAATCTATTTTAATTTCAAGTGTTTTTACAATTAATAGATTTAATTTATGTTTTTAAATTATATTGAAATTTATGCTCGTGATATCAACATTGATGATGAAATGTTAGAAAATGTTGATATTGACAAATTTGGGGAGAAAAAACATGAACATTATATATGATATCTGTTAAGCCCTAATATTGGCTCATTACCACTTAATTGGGGCATATTAGATTAGTAATGTTATTTTATTTATGTCAGCTTTAGGCCATTAGTTGTGATTTAGATTAGTAATGTTATTTTATTTATGTCGGCTTTAGGCCAT
>ML791736.1:220152-242572 GCA_009831015.1 Picea engelmannii | reverse complement strand
GATTTTTGAGCTATTTTGGAGCCCCATGGCTCGATTACTCAAATAGGTGACCCATTTCATGTTCAATAGACCTTCTTAGCTCTTCATTGTATGCTTGGATGCATTGGTTGATTTTTGTTTTTTTATGCTTTTCCCATCTTGTCTTCAACACCTACAATCCCTATCAATCTTGCTCTGATACCACTTAATCTGAAACTAGGGTGACACTGATACTAAACTTGACTTGGTTCTAGGCCACTTAATGAAGGTTATATCTACAATTATGGATCTATTGAACTTGATTTCATCAAAGGTGTAAATATTTTCTTATGAAGGCTTGAATCCAACTTGAATATTAACTTTGTGAATGTGTTATTAATCTCATATATCATCACTTAATGCATTTAATGAATATGATAGAGGAAATAACATGCATAAGAAAACATGAGACAAGAAATTCACACATGAGGCAAGAGATCACGGAGTTGTTAATGGAGTTCACCGGGACCTTCTGGCTACATCTTCGGATCCACTTGGAATATGAATCGTTTGATTATCCTTCCTTTGAAAGGGCTGAAATCTTCTCACAAAATGTGGCACATGCTCCAAGGATCTCACATACATGGCATTGCTTCAGACACCGGAAGGAATACATTCTCCCCAATGGAGGGGGATCAACTCTCCCAATGAAGGGGATTACAAACCACAAGCATGATTTCTTGATTCTCTCCTCAAAGAGCTCTCAAAAGAGCCTCCACATATGGCCTCTAAAATCTCTCCCAATAAAGAGTTTAAATAGTTTCCTTAGTCTCCATAATCCAAGGAGACAAGATCCACAAATTTAGGATCTAATAACCACTGAAGGACAAAAATGAGAAAGCATCTCAACCAACTCATGAGACACTTAACTTCCTCCTTGAGACTAGGAAAGAACATGTAGTAAAGTAAGGAAGAGTCCAAACCAACTCATGAGACCCTTAACTTCCTCCTTGAGACTAGAAAACTAATTTCCCCTTAAAATTAGGAAACTAATTTTTGAGTTGGATTCTCTCAAAAAACCAATTTCCCATTTTTTAAATTAAATGAATAATACGTGAGATTCTCAAACTCACTTCAAGCATTAATCATTTTTCCAATATGCATGACTAATACATGAGTTTCTCATACTCATTTCAAGCATTGATCATTTTTACAATTTAAATAATTCAATAATGAGCATTAATTATTCTTTGCCATATTTTAATGATCTTCTCCATGGTATGAAAAATAATAATTTCTTGTGTGGAGATCCTCCTAGAACAATATTGGAGAAGGAGAGATTCATATCTTGCTTGCATCGAGTAAATTTTGGAGCCCCAACCTCTGGAGTCTTGGTCCGAAGCATGGAAAGGGGCACATCCTTTTAATGATGACAACAACTATGAGTGATGAGGAAGAAGATATGTAGGGGGGATGAGGAAACCAACCATCCCAAGAACCTGATGCATTCCACCAAGAAATATCATATAAAGTGTGGAAACGTTGTTTAGAACACCACTGAATAAAAGGATGAAATTCCCCGAAGGTTTGGGGAGGGGGATTCCCCATTATGTTGTCTTCCTAGATAGAGATTGTTTTTCCATTTCCAGGAATCCATGTGATCTTTCTTTTTATGAGAAAAAGCGATCCCTTTAGTAATATCCAGAGTGGAGATCCTAGTTGTGAAGAAGGAGAAACATTGAGGCTCAAAAGCCTATGTCCTTTAAAATAATTATGAATTAACACTTTCTTCCACCATTCCTCCTACCAGAGAGAAGACGCTAGAGGATTTTTTCTCCTAGGACTAGATTAGATAGAGATGGATCAAGGATTCCCAATCCCCCATGAGTTTTTGGCACATTGACAGTATTCCATTTGACAAGGTGCATTCTTTTATTATTTGATTTCCCCCGTTCCATAGGAACTTCCTTAGCTCCTTTGGTATGGAAGATTTCACACTGACATGATACAGGAGAGAGGAAAACTGAAATATTGGGAGCATCGAGAGAACTGCTTTAATAAAAACTACCCTTCCTGAAGGGTTAAGCCACTGGGAACCCCACGATGAGAGTTTGGATTTAATCTTGTCAATTAAAGGATCCCATTCCGAACCAGAAAGATTTGGTAGGCAAATAGGAATTCCCAAATATTTAAAATAAGTCCAATTTTCTTGTGATGGGAAATTTTGGATATTAGCTATTCTTTGTCCCACCCTTGATTTAGTATTCCATACATAAATTTGGCTTTTTTGACGGTTTATTTTCCCTCCAAAAACCATCATAAGTTATTCTAGAATTGTTTTAAATCTTCTTGCAATAATTGAGGATTCTCATCCTAACAACAAAGTGTCATCTGCAAATTGGGAGTGATTGACTTTTTTAACCCCCATGGTTATTTTAATGTCTGGAATGAATTTTTTTTCTCGCATTTTCTAAAGTTCTACTCAAGGCCTCTGCCATTAGGATTTAAAGGAGGGGCAACAAAGGGAAGCCTTGGAAAATCCCTCTTGATATTTTGAAAAAGTTTGTCGGCCTGCCATTTATCATTGGTGCTATCCAAGGAGAGATAATACAAGAGGATATCCATGCCAACAAGTCTGCTCCAAATCCAAACCATGCTAAGACTACAAAAAGAAAGGTGTGCTTGAATATATCAAAAGCATTGGCCATATCCAGTTTAATTACCATCCCACTTTCCTTCCTCATCCGGCGTGAGTGAATAGCCTCTTGGAATATTAGGATATTATCTACCATCTGCCTTTTCCCCACAAAGCCTCCTTGATTCAGGGAAAGAGCGATTGGAGGAGGGGCGAGATCCTATTTGCAATAATCTTGGATATGATCTTATAGTAAACATTGCAAAGGGAGATTGATCTAAAATGAGAGAAAGAGGTAGAATTATTTTCTTTGGGGATGAGATCCAAAAAGGAAGAGTTGGTACTACCTCCCATTCTTGCTAACTTATGAACATAATGGATCATGCGCACCAAATAATTTTTTATTATATGCCAAAATAGAATATAGAAATGAGCTGAAAAACCATATGGCCCAAGTGCTTTATTCGGGTTAATTTGATGGAGAACCTCAAGGATTTCTTGTTCTATGACCTTTTTAGTTAATTTTCTATTATCTTCCTCATTGATAAGCTTTGGAATGAACCTTAGAAACATTTCTTGAGTCTCTATATCTCCCATATCAAATTCAGTGTGGAGTATCTCAAAGTGATTTTTGGAAGCTTGCCAAAGTTGATCCTGCTCAGAGACGAGGACATTGTCATCGCCTCGGATTTCTGAAATTTTGTTACGCCAAAACCTTTCCTTTTCTTACCAATGGAAATACTTAGTGTTTATGTCCCCCTATTTTAGCAAGGGGATTCTAGACTTTAGTCTCTAGTTTTCTTCCTCTTCCTTCAGAACCTACTGATGCCTTTGGAAAACGTGATGTTCTTCAATTAAAAGGGAGGGCAAGATAGAATCCTCCACTAATCTTCCTCTTACCTCTTCCAATCATGTAGTCATCTCTTGAATCTCTTTTTTTTCCCGAGTGTCTCTAATTTGGGCCTCGTCTCATACTGATTTCTTAGTAGCCTTCAATTTATGCTCCCATATATAAATAGGGGATCCCTAAATCCAATTCTTCCAAACATCTGTAATCATGCTAGAGAGGGAAGGATCCTCAACCCAACTAGCATTGAAATGGAAGGGAATGGATCCCATAGGGGCAGGAGGAGAGAGATCAAGCATGATCGGTCGATGATCAAAACCCTCCCGCGGTAGGAGTTTGGATGAAGGAACAAAATTTTCTTCCAATATAGTGTTGCTAATGAGGAATCTATCCAATATGGATGTAATATGCCATGGTCAGTGCCTCTTATTGGACCATGTGAAACACCCCAAAGTAGGTCTAATGTCAATGAGGTAAAATATTGTCAAAAAATCATTCATGTTTTCTCTAGTGGCCTCTTAGACAATAGAACCGCCCCTTTTTTCACAGTTATACCGAGTTGTGTTAAAATCTACGACAAACATGAACATGGATGGACTTATCCTATTTTGAAAAGAAAATAAAGAATTCCAACACATATATTTGTATCTATTGATTGAGGGAATATAGATATTTATGATAGAAAATAGATTACCCGAGGAAATATGTTGAAGCAAGACCAATAATCAGTTGGACTCGCTTTCCCAGTCTTTTATTTAGAATAGATGAGAATTCCATAGCATGTAGATGCCTCCATAATCCCCTCTAGAGCTAACAGATTTCCCTTGACTTGAATTCCAAATAAAGGAACTAGCTTGAAGTACCTTGTCATCCTTCATTTTCATTTCCTAGAGGAGGAGGAGGCGGGGTTTCTCTAATCTGAGAAGATTCTTCACCATACCTTTTTTGTTTTCATTCCTAATCCTCGACAATTCCAGGAAATGACTTTAATCATTTAGATGATTGTTTTGAGTTTCCCCCTTGGAGGGGACTGAGCCACCTTGGTTCCTTGAAGGTCTAGGATCCTTTTTGGTATGGACATCCAGTGTGTTTTGCCTGTCCATATCAATGTGTTTTCTTGTTGCTATTTCTCTGCATTGAGAGTTCGATTTCCTTCCTGATTTTCTGGTTGAATGGACATTTGTTGTTCCATTATCTGAATCCTCTTCTGAGTTATCCTCTATTTCACCCTCCTGTTGAACTTGATGTGGGATGACTCGCTGAGTGATGGGGGCAGCAGGAGGGTCAAATGTCGACCAAGTGGGTGCAGATTGAATTGTTGATGTTTCTGACGCTGACTCTTCTTCCACATCCAAGAGGATTTCATATTGGTTTTTGGTAGGAATAACATGTTTACTAATTCTAGCTGAAGAAGAGGCAAGAGATTCTTGAGATTTAGGAGGAGATTCTTGAGAATTTGGATTGGAGGGAGCTCCCTCATGAGATGAAACTTTTCATGACCCCTAGTTTTCTTTGGAGTTTTGTTTTTTCTTCTTGGTCTGCTTCCATTGATCTTGAGCTTTCTTCGTAGGAGCATCCATCTGATATTTAGGGAAACGCTTGGAAAAATAGCCATACTCATGGAAGATCTTACATTTGAAGGGGATTTGCTCATAATCCAATTCTTGGAGATAGGTCCATTTATCCAACTTAAGTTTGATGGCTTATGGGAGTCCTTTTTCCAAATCTACCTCCATGCAGATCCTGGCACGGGATTGTAATCCCTCGTTTGGATTTTCTTTATCAATATACCTTCCTATTGAATTTCTAATCGCTCTGAGAGTTTCCTCATTCCAACAATGCAACAACAAGAATGAGAGATGGACCCAGACATACACAGATGGTGGAATATCATTTTCTGGGTTAAAATCTAGCGACTAATGATTCAGGTAGAGGCCACGAGCCCCCATGAAGTAAGGTCCACTCTGAAATATCAGATCTCGATCGTACTTTTCCTCAAAGAGGAATGAAAAGAAGCCTCGACCACATAATGACATAGACATTCTCCCTTTTAGATGAGGTTTCCAATTTTTTTCGACCCAAAGAGAAACATATTGCGGGGAGGGCCAGATCCCCGTAAATTGGCCTATCAATCCATGTTCGACGAACTTCGAAGAGAGGGATCTGGAGTCGACTTGGATCATAACTTCATGAATTTTTTTCAAGTTTCTTAACAAAACTGAATTGGGAATGCTTCTGTGATTTAGGGAGAGTTGTTACCAGGGAAGCGAAGGCAACAATGTTAGATCCAAAAGGGAGGGAGACAGCGGGGGGATGAAGAGAGGTTAGGGTTTTTGCAGGGGGCGCATCGTAGAACTAGTATTTTTTCTAAAATTTAGATTGCAAAAATCTATTGAATATTAATTAAATAAATATATTTTTTTATCAATTTATTAATCTTATAATTAATTATTCATAATACAATTATATGTAATTTATCCTTGTAATCATGCAACAACAAAATTACATTTCTCTTAACTTGCTAACCATCTCAAAGTTACCTTCCAAGACTGCATATGCATAATTTAGGATCATAAAATATTGTCATACAACAATATCTTCTTAAGTTCCAAGGTTGCATAAATTACCTTTCAAGGTTGCATAATTTAGGATCATGAAATGTTGTCATACAACAATATCTTCTTGCGTTCCAAGGTTGCATAAATTTAAAAGCATAAAATGGATTCATAATAAAATATTTCCTTAACTATAAAAAGCACAAAATGGAGTCATAATATTTCCTTAACTATATCAATTTTCGAGTTAGCCCTTTCGACAATATTGTCACACAATATGATATTTTTTCAAATATTGTGATAATATGATATTTTTTCAATTTTTTTTTAAAATTATTATCATATATTAAAAGCTTCATCTATTTCATAGTGTTTATATGTTTAATATTATATTTATATTTAATGTGAATTTATATTATATTTGTATATAAAATGAAATAAAAAAATATTCATGTTCAAACAAAAATTATATATATATATAACAAAGTATAAAAAATAAATATTAAAAATTATTATTAATGATTTTTTTTTAAATTTTGTAACACATAAATAAATAAATTATATATTATATTTTTATATAAAATGAGATAAAAAAAGTATTAATGTTTAAGGGAAAATTTCGATGTTGAATGTTTTATATATATATATATATATATATATATATATATATATATATATATATATATATATATATATATATATATATATATATATATATATATATATAATAAATGAAGATTAAGAATTATTATTAATGAAAGATTTTTTTAAATTTTGTAATATAAAAAAATAAAATAAAAAATTAAATGATAAATGTATTCATTTTTCAATCAATCATTCATTATGATAGAAAACACTATTACTTAACCATTATGTTAATAGGGGTATGCATATTCACTTTACAATCAATCAACCATTACATTGATAGGAAGCACTATTCCTTAACCATTATGTTAGTAGGAGGTATGCATATTCACTTTATAACCAATCCATTATGTTGGTAGGAGGTACTAGTTAGTAGGAGGTACTCATATTTACTTTACAACACATCAACCGTTATGTTCATAAGATGTATGTGTGATGCAGGAGCATATTCTACAACTTAGTATTTGACCTCTAGAAGGTCTTAGGAACTCTATGAAAGGAAGTTGGTTTCCTTGTTGTATTTGTTTTAATTGTTTCCAGAATTTTAATAGTCTAGATTGTTCGAGAATAAGGCATTTTTTGCCACGAATGTAATAGATGTAGAAGAGTTATATATGTTAGGAATTTAGTTTAGATCTGATCCTATCTTTCTGGATCAAAATCAATTGTTTTCAGCTAATTAGATTATTTGTGTAAATTTGGGCAGATACGATCTTGTCTCTAAGGATTGGGTCGATCTAATATCGATTGTATTAAAAGAGAAATAGTGGAAGGATAGTGTAAGAAAGAGTGAGTGTAATTGTGTGACAAAGGTAAAATTGACTAGAAGGTCCAGCTTCCCTATGTAACTTTATTCCTTCATAAATATAATGAAAATCTGAGCTTGCAGATTTGTCATATTCTATGTTTGAGTTGTTAAATTCTATGTATAGTCTACCTAGATAGACTGGTAAAATATTTCATGTTGCAAGTGGAAGGATTGCGTAGAACAGTTTCAAAACCTCACAAAAATCCTTGTGTATCGCATTTATTGTTTGGACGTTCCAGATCTACTAAAGAGGACTGAGATAAACGACCTAGATCATCGCGTACATCACTTGTCGGGAATTTTTATTTGATTGAAGGGTGAACAACTTCGATACCAATGATTTGACATGCGTGCCACCTTTATATTAGCTGAGAAATTCTATTGGAGTTCGGGTGGGGTCCATATTCAACATATCTGTGGAAATAATTGAATGACGAAGATTAATTCCGTGAAGTGAAGATCTACAGTCTGTATTCCATCGGACATTGGACATCAGATGCACATTGTAAGTTTTCATGATAAGTTCCAAAATCCCGATTCGTTAATCATCACACTCATGTCGGGGTTTGAATGGGCCACAATTGTATTAAGTTTGGATTAAATCGACGATCCAGAGTTGACCCACAAGATCGACGGTTGAGAAATGTTGAAATGTTGGATCCTTCACCTAGACCGTTGATCATTTCATTTGATCAACGATTGACATTATATCGGCCATCGGATCGTTGTAGGAAATAGAAAAATTATGATATTTAGTATGGATCTGATCTATGCCCAGGGTTTCTAGTGATCGGTCATATGGTAAAAGAAGTGGGAACTAAATATTTGACCAAGGTTCCAGTGCCTGATCATGAAATAGAAGGGAGCCAACACCTACGCATAAGGAAGATTTGAATTTTCTATCTATTAACGAAGAAATTCAGAGTAGTTAGAATTTGGATGAAGGTAAACCAGTCTAGATTGGTTATCAATTGGCATCAGAGAACACATCATCCAGGAAGGATAATTGAATATGGACTTCAGAATATGAGGAGGATGAGGGAGACTTGTTTTCAATGCTGAAGTCATTGAAGAAATGAGAAACCTTCAGGCAAAATTGGAAGCAATGGAGTTTCTCAATGAAGAGGTGTTGACCTAGGAGATGTCAATGAAGAAGAAGAAGCTACAAAAGCTCAAGAAGGACCAGATCCTAAATAATAAGGATTTGAATAAAGATTACTTAGAGATATCGTGGGATTTATCTCTAGGCTAAGAATGGAGGTGCCATTGTATTAAGGAAACCTGAATACAAATGAATTGATGGATTGGATCAGTACTATGGACAAGTACTTTGAATATAAAAATGTGCCTGATAAGAAAAAGGTAAAATTTGTTGTGACAAGGATGAAAGGAGATGCATTGCTTTGGTGGGATGGAGTACAAGCTGAGAGGCAGAACAAAGGAAATTCAAGGATCAAGAGTTGTAATAGGATGATTGCAAAATTCAAAGGTAAGTTTATGCCTCGTGATTATCATCTCAATTTGTTTAGGCAAATGCATAATTTGAAACAAATAGGTATGTCAGTCAAAGAATACACTAAAGAGTTTTATAAGTTGAACATAAAAACTGGTCATATAGAAGAGAATCTTGAGAAAGTTGTAGATATGTTAATGGGTTAAGATATGACATTCAAGATGAAATTGGCATATTATCTCCTAACATTATTGAAGAGGCACATAATTTTTCTCTTAAGGAAGAAGAAAAACCAACAAGGAAGCAGAACCAAAGGAACAAGGGTTGTAGTTCAGTAAGGGGCAGAGGACAATGAGGTGGTAGAGGAACATCCTCAATTCCAAAGGAGAACGACAACAACTCATATCAACAACAATAGTCACCAAAAGGTGGTGATTTCAGAGGGAGAAGACCTTATCAAAGAGGTAGGGCATATTCTATTAGATGTTTTAGATGCAATAAGTTTGGACATAGATCATTTGAATGTCTAGAAAATGATTCCACTAACAAGGGAAATGCAAATATTGTTCAAGCAGAAGAAGAAAGTGTGGAGTCACATGTACATGAGAATGCACCATAAGTTGGAGAATCCATGTTGATGAAGAGAATATTGTTGAAACCACATAAACAAATAAAGTAACTTGCACAAAAGAAGACACTCTTTAGGATTGTTTGCAAAAGTAAAGGAAATGTTGTAAGCTTATTATTGATAGTGGGAGTAATGATAATTTCGTTTCTACAGAAATGGTTGAGAAATTGGCTCTGAAGAAAACAATACACTATGTTCCCTATAAGGTGTCATGGCTACAAAAGGGACATCAAATGATAGTGAATGAACAATGTGAAGAGGAATTTCAGATTGGAAATTATAAAGACAAGGTACTTTGTGATGTTATGCCTATGGATGTGTTTCATGTTTTTCTAGGTAGACCTTGGAAGTATGATATAAAGGTATTACATGATAGAAGGAACAACACATACACTTTTGAGAAAGATGGAGAAAAACACACTCTCTTTCCATTGAAGGATGAAGAAACAACTGAAGAAAAAAACCCAAAGGTCATCTTGACTAGTGGAAAATAAATTCTGCAAGATATTAAGAAAGAAGAGGTACACTTTGTCCTGATTGGTAAACCAAAGGTAATTCTCACTAGCACAAGTTTAAAAGATCTTCCCGAAGAAGTTAAATACTTATTGGATGAATTTTTTGAATTGTGGTTGATGAATTACCAAACGAATTACCTCCATTGAGAATTATTAGTCACCATATATATATATATATATATATATATATATATATATATATATATATATATATATATATATATATATAATTCCAGGGTCTAACCTTCCAAATAAAGCAACATATCGAATGACCCCACAAGAGAATGAAGAAATAAGAAATCAGGTTCATAAATTGTTTGAAAAATGTTTAGTCAGACAAAGTTGTTGGATTACTAAGAGGAGGGTGAATTAGTAATTAGCAATTTATACACTTTTAACCACAATTTATATTCCTTTAAATTATTCAACAATGTTCATCAGTTCATCATTAATATGGTATAGCATCATATAAAATTAACATCCATCAGTGCATAATAAACAATAATAGACACATCCACACAATGCTCAGTACACCATTATTTTATGTGGAAACCCAATGCAGGAGAAAACCACAAAATTATTTTCTTATATGTCTTTAAGAATGACATTCAAGGAAACACCAACTTTCAATTCTTTGGCTCCAAATAGAAGGAGGCTCCAACCCTATGTGTTCTCTAACTCCAACCAAAAGGTGGCTACAACCACCCAATTCTCTGGCTCCAGCCAAAAGGAGGCTCCAACCCCCTAATTTCCAGGCTCCAAATTGAAGGAAGCTCCAACTCCTTGGTTCTCTGGATCCAACTGGAAGGTGGCTCCAACCACCTATCCTTGCCCCATCCTACCGCCCTGAAATATAAATGCCAAATATAGAAAACCTACACTGTCATTGAATCAACCATTGTCACTGACAACATGTCACTGTCATTGAATTAATGAATTCCATTGTCAACTTGTACCAACAACCTGTAATAACCTGTACCAAACAACATGTACCATCAACCTGTTTCAATAACCTTAGAACATATCATTAAAAGACTTCATCCTCCCTTGTATTTTCAGCCTTCTTTACTTCACCTTCCCTCTGAAATTTGCCTCAGATCTCCTTGGTTACCTCAGTCACTTATAGATATTCAATATGCTCAATAGGTTCTAATAAGAGACCCTTGATCTATTATTTATACTCTCCAAGTAGCTTCCTCTATAGGTTATCTTCTAATTGTTTTACCCAACTTCTAAATACTTTTTCCACTTACAACCACTTTATCCACAACTAGTAAAATCACCACTTCTAGTGGAAACTAATTTATTTTTAATTATTTTCTTTTTGCAAAAACTTAACTCATGATTAATTAATTTATTGTTCAACCACTTTGACTATTCAACCTTCTTGTTACAACTACTTTACCCATATTTAATTAATTTCTTGTTCAACCACTTTGACTATTCAACCTTCTTGTTACAACTACTTTACCCACAATTAATTTCTTGTTGCAACCACTTTGACTAGCAAACTTCTTGATGACTTTCTAGGAGCTTCTAGAATAATTGACTTATTATTGACCTTCTAGGGGTTTCTAGAATATTCTTGAGGGTCCTCCAACTTCACAAGGCCATATCTCACTAACCATGAAGAACCATGTGACGTACCATATATCACTGGAAATGGCACGACATGTACTATCCATCTATATTATTACCTGCATATTCATTGATATTCATGCCTTTATACCTAAAAAAAAACTCATGTCCCTTACCCAAACTTCCAGAGTTACTGAAATGTGTTACCAAACATACTCAAGGGTTGACATCAATCTACAATATCACTCTCCAAGGGTTGGCATCAATGACAACTAACTATCCAAACCAATTGTCCATCAATCTAAACCAACTATCTAACAAAAGTTTGAGTCCATGTGTAGTCCCTACAATGTTGAGTCCAAGAAAAGATGGAGGATGGAGAATGTGCACAGATTCCAGAGCTATAAACAAAATCAAAATCAAGTATAGATTTTTGTTACCTAGAAATGATGATTTTATGGATTGCTTGAGTGGTGCTAAGTATTTTTTAAAATTGGATTTGAAAAGTGGATACCACCAAATCAGGATTAGATAAGGAGATGAATGGAAGACAACATTTAAGACAAATAATATATTGTATGAATGGTTGGTAATTCCCTTTGGACTCACAATTTCCCCTAGTAATTTTATGAGATTTATGAATGATTTGTGAGGAACACCACTGCACAAAAGAGTGCCCTTCTCGCGAGAATATCACTAAATATCTCAAAGGTACCTCCCAACCAGCTCAACAAAAAAATTTGGCTGCACAAAATCCTGCTCCTTCGCAAGGGGGAAAAGCAAGTCATTCCCACCATGGAGATGTTTCCTCAAGCGCCTCTTAGGTGTACATGTTTAAAATGGTTAATGTCAAGATTCATGCAAATACCTATGACAATCCTCCAAGTGATCAGACTAAAGGGAAAGATGTCGATCAACCCTCTAGTTCCACTCCTCCTCTATATTCTAATCCTCTTCATATTGAGAATTCGATTCCTGACGTAGTGTTGCGTTCGCCCAAGAGAATGATTCAAAAAATGACATTTAATCTGAATCCTCACGCTGCCCAAAACAACAACATCGTTGAATATTTGGCACAAGTGTCTTGTTCTATGTCATCCCTAGAAGTTATACAACATTGTCTGAGTCAATGTATAACCCTGTTGTCATCCATTGGAGCTATGGATCCCTAGGAGTCGAACCTGATTACATTTAATCTGGATCATTTTAAGGAGAGGGTGTCCCACCATGTAGCATTCCAAATTCAAGTTCTGGTTGGTGGAAAGAAAATCCATCACATTGTTTTGAATGAGGGAGCATACACTTGTGTCATGTCTTTTCCTTGTTGGAGAGCCCTTGGTTCTCCTACACTTACCTCGTCCCTTACCACCCTGAAATCGTTTGATGGACATAGTTTCCAACCTCACAGACCTTTGCAATATTTGGTTGTGACAATGAAGGGTAAGATTATTTTGGTCGATATCAAAGTAGTTGATGCACCCCTAGATTATAATTTGTTACTTGGTCATAGTTGGTTCTATGCGATGATTGTTGTTGCATCTTTGGTGTTTCATATCTTACGATTTCCCCATCAACGAAAAATTATCACTACTGACCAACTTGAGTATACAAATCCATATCTCCACAACGTTGCTGTGAATAATGTCCCTTTTCTAGGACAAAATGGTTTTGAAAGTGTAGGTGTAGGTCTTCTTAAGTATTCCTCGCTCATGGGGTTTTTCTTTTTCTTGCTCCTCCCACTGCATAGGTTTCCACGTTAAACATGATTTCAACTCAGGAGCGAAAATCCTTAGAATTATTTGATCCTTTGATAGTACATGGTCTTGAAGATCATAGTTCATTGTCTTTGCCAAGCTCGTTAAAAAATGAAATAGACCCACCTCCATCTAAGTCGAATATCACTCTGTATTGAATACTTGAACATTCTTTTCCTCCGCCTATTGAAAATGTTCCCATTAGTAACCACATGCCTAAATGAGGAAAGAAGAAGATCCGTCGGAGGAAATGATGCTTGGGGGGAAGGGCTCCAGCCTTTGGACATCATATTGGAGAGAAACCGCTAGCTTCTATCATGCAATCTGGGGGAAAACTACCTCTAGAAATATACAATGCTAGGAGTGATCCTCGTTCGAGGGTCATTACCATTGTAACATAGTAACTCTTTCTAGAATGATCTTGGTCTTTGTTCTTTCTCATGCTCATTAATACATGAGAATAGGTTGCCAAGTATACTTTTATCTCTTTTTCAGACTCGTAAAAGCTATACAGAAAATGAACTCTTTGGAGTCACCTTTAATCTCTTTTCAGACTCCCTAAACATGAAAAGACTGTCGAGTGAGCTTGTTTCCTTTCACACTTGTTAAAAGGTTTGAAAGGGCATCTTTTGAGTGGTAGTTTATCTTTTTTTCGGACTCATGAGAATAATTATGAAAAAAGAACACTCTAATCAAGAATGGTTAGAAGAGTTCTCCCCTGTATTATTTTACACTTTTTACGAGCTTGGGAAACGAAACTTATGAAAAATTCATCCTTGGAGTCGCCTTTAAGTTCTTTTTAGATTCTCTATATGTGAAAAACCATCGAGTTTCCCTTTTTGGGGCTTACAAAAATATGCATCGAAGGACCTATGTGAGTCCAATCTCCAGGACCCATCTGGGACCGAACCCCTCCTTCCTCAAGTTCATTAAACATATGTCGAGGGAATCATCTGAAGGATGAGCTATACCAAGCATATGTTATCCTCCTCAAGCTCATTAAAAAATAAAGGGGTACTCATCTATCTAGGTGGGGGGGGGGATTTGAAGGAAGTGGGTCAAGTTTCTTGGAATCCTTTATGGAAGCTATTGTCTCCCTTGAACATGGCACCTATTTTTGTATCGTCTTATAGCTTTGTAACCTGTTTGTCTCTAAGTCATACCAATTCCTTGTGTCTTCGTACTTTTTTGTCCAATCGAAAAGAGATCTTATTTTCATCGCATAACATTTTGGTACTCATCGAGTTAATGTTTCCATGTCATTTGTCATGCCTCATCATGTTCAAGGGAAGTTTCACTTAAAACCATCCATCTGCAGTAATTACTAGCTTCCATTTCCTGTGTCAGTGCATACTCATTCGATTCACCATCTTACATCACTTTCCTGTGTCATTTTTGTGTCGACGATGGGAGATACATCAAGGCCCTCCTTCGATGACTCTTTCCCTATCAGCTTTAGCACATCATCCAAGAATTAGACTTAGAAACCAATTATTACTTTCAGAAATTCATGCCTCAATGGAAGACCTCCTCACTTCCGACAGTAAGTTTACATCATTGACCTCTGATCAGATGATTCCGCGAATTTTTAACCTCATCTCATTTATTCACATTCACTGGAATGTACTGGGTAACTTGGGAATCATTAACATCATTGGTGATTTACCTCACACTTGTTAATGGTTAACATCAATGACCAATAATCAAGTGGTTTCTACCATGTTCGACATCAAATCATCTATTCACATGGCTAGATTTGTACCACATCGATATTGGGATGAAGACCTGAGTTGGGAATTCTCTTTGTTATCTATTTTTCCTAGGATACGATGGAGATAATTTAAGCATAATGATATATATACTATCACATAGATCCACATTGTATTGGTCAATGGCTATGTTTTGTCATCTCGTAGCTCCACTGTGTATTTTTCGTGGTTGCGATCAGTTCGCGTTATGGAGGTAGGGATCCACATTGTATCTCTGGTGGCTATATCCTTAGTCGGTATTTTCATGGATCCGCGGTGTATTGGTTGGTGATCATGCTTTGATTCATCTTGTATTCTTAGCATAGGTATGCATGCCTCAGAAATGGAACATATATTAATATTGTTTGATGATTGTTTACAACTTCTACCAGGTTCTCCAACTCCACACCCTTGCATTGAAGAATTTGTAAATTTTTTTGGCCATTAGTTTCTCTTCTGACCTCACACTTTAGGGGGTATCTGTTACACATCAAAATGCCACACTTAAGTACCTCACCCTAAGGGTCGCAAGTGTCGTATGCACCTTGGCAAGCATCGCAAGTGTCATCAAATTTCGTATGCACCTTACTAAGTGTCACATGCACTTTTCTATGTGATTATATGTGTTTTAATTCCTTGAAACCATCAAAGAAAATTTTACATGATCCATAAGTCATATTGGAGGAAGAAACCCATCATTTCAAGGCCAAAAACACACTTTTTACTTGGAAAATTGACCATTTTTTGCGCATTTTTGAAGACTAGCACCCCCTCCCCATATATAGGAAGTGTTAGTGCTCCCCACACCATGTTAAAGGAGTGATACTTTTGGAAACTAGCACTTTGTCTCTAACTATAGGGGAGCATTGCTTTTGGTTAGAGGAAAATTTGGAGAATCTTGCCTCTTTCTAAGGGCCAAATCTTAGAGATGATGTTGGTTTGAATCAAATGCTATCCTATGACACTATATTGGGATCAAATCCTAACCTAAAGGAGTCATATCCTCAACTAATCCCCAAATTTACTTATGGTGGTTGACCCTCCCAAGCCTTTAAAAGGAGGTCATTCCAAGGGTGAAAGGGAGGAAGCTTTCAGATATCAAAATTATGATCTTAGTAGAATCGTGCAAGGGATAGATGAGGGGGGCTTAGGGAGGCTATTGAAACTTCATCAATCTTGGTCTGCAAGTATTCTCTTTGGGTTCTCATTTGAATATACTTGGCCTATTTCCTTCAAGCTTGTGTATTCTTGCATGCGCTTGTCTCCTATTCCTTCAATCTTTCTAGATGATTTTGTTTGATCTAATCTTGTAGAGTAGGAGTTATTTGTTTCTCTTTTCTGCCTATTGCAAGTATCAAGTTGCACTAAGGAGTTTGGAGATCAAGCTCATATTGGAAGCAACGAGGAAAAAATTCGAAACAAGGTGCATCACACTCTTTCTTCTTCTCTCTTTCTAATTGATCGAATTGAATTCAAAGGGATGTTAGTGTCCACTTGCATCTTTCTGTCTTGGTATTAAGGTTCTATAATCTAAGGGAAATTTCACCTATCCACAGGGGAATATTTTCGTAACAGAATTACTTGGAGAATTCATTGGTAAGTTTGTCATAGTTTATCTAGATGATATTCTGATTTATATTCAGTCTAGAGAAGAACACTTGAGACACCTCAGGTTGGTTTCAGATAAACTACAACAAGAGAAACTGTTGATCAATTTGAAAAAGTGTAGTTTTGGGAAGACAAAATTGATTTATTTAGGATTTGTGATGTCTGGAGAAGGCTTGAAGATGGACCAGGAAAAGGTAAAGGCTATAATAAATTGGCTTACTTCAAAGAATGCTTTTGAGGTAAGAATTTTCCATGGCTTGGCAAGATTTTATAGAAAATTCATCAGGATTAGTGGGATATGTGCTCCAATTATAGAAACTATTAAAGGAACCAAACAATCATCTAAGTGGATAGAAGAAAATGATAAAAAAATTAAATTACTAAAGAAAAAGATAACAGGAAAACCAATGTTAACACTGCCTAATTTTAAAAAACTATTTGAAGTTGAATGTGATGCAAGTGGAACTGCAATAGGAACTATTGTAAGTCAGGAAAAGAAACCAGTTGCTTATTTTACTGAGAAATTAAATGAAGCAAAGAAAAAGTATTCCACATATGACAAAGAGTTTTATGCAATTATTAAAGCATTAAAAAAGTGGAGACATTACCTCATGCTAAAGGATGTTGTTCTTTACATTGATAATCATGCCTTGTAGTGTATTATTAGTCAAACAAAATTAAATCAGAGACATGTTAAATGGATTGAGTTCTTGCAAAATTTCACTTTTGTTATTAAGCACATAAGTGGGCAATCAAATAAAGTGGTAGATGCATTGAGAATAGTTAGTTTGATTTTGCAAGAGTTTCAAGTAAATGTTGTAGGATTTGATGGGATGAAAGAAATGTATAAGGATGATGTAGATTTTAAGGATGCTTATGTAGTCTCTAAATAGAAACAAAACTCCGTGGTTATATTACATGATTCAAGAAGGCTTATTATTTAAAGGCATCAAGTTATGTATTCCAAGGTGTTCAATGAGGGAAAATATATTAAAAGAAAATCACAGTGGTGGCTTAGAATGACATTTTGGACAGGATAAAACCTTTCTTCAACTAAGTGCATTTTATTTCTGGCCTGGCATGCAGACTCATGGTAAGAAATTTGTTGAAAGATGTAGAATTTGTCAATATGCAAAAGGGAAGAGACAAAATACTGGATTGTATCAACCATTGCCAATCCCAGACTGACCATGGGACTCTATAAGTATGGAATTTGTATTAGGATTTCCAAGAACACAACAAGGTAATGATTCAATTTATGTGGTTGTTGATGGACTTTAAAAAATGGCACATTTTATAGCTTGTAAAAAAACCAATGATGCATCCAACATTGCAGATTTGTTATTTAAATAAGTTGTTAGATTGCATGGATTGCCAAAAAACATTGTTTCTGACAGAGACACAAAAATTTTGGGTCATTTTTGGAGAACCTTACGAAAAAATTTAGGGACCAATCTCAACTTTAGTTCAACATAACACCCACAAACCAATGGGAAAACTGAGGTGGTAAATAGAAGCTTGGGAAATATTTTGAGATTTCTAGTAAGTGAACATCCCAAACAGTGGGATCAGGTACTTGCACAAGCAGAGCTTGCATATAATGATTCACCTAATAGAAGCATAAGATTAAGTCATTTTCAGATTTTGTATGGAATGCATCCTAGAGGAATTTATGAATTAAGGAATCTAGTAAAACATGAAATTAGAAGTGTTGATGGTGAGGATTTTGCAGTAAGTATGCAGGAATTGCAGGACAGGGTCAAGCAAAAACTACATGGAAACAACAATAAGTACAAACAAAAGGAAAATTTGAAGAGAAGACAACTGGATTTTGAAGTTGGAGACTTTGTCATGGCACACCTAAAAAAAGAAAGGTTTCCTAGAGGGGAATACAACAAACTAAAGCTAAAAAGGATTGGACCATGTAAAATATTGAGGAAATTTTTCTCAAATGATTATGAAATAGAACTTCTAAGTAATCTTGGAATTTCTCCAATTTTAAATGTATAATATTTGTACCATTTTAAGAAAACAACAGAAAATTTCACAGATGCACCTGAAAGTGACAACATTCAGACCATTGAATGGGAGAAGAAACTACCTATAGCACATGAGAAACATATTAAATCTATCTTAGACCAAAAGGTAGTAAGGAAGACCTGCGGAAAATAATATTTTCAGTACTTGGTCAAGTGGAAAGGGCAACCACTTGAAGATGCCATGTGGATGGAAACAACAAAAGTATCTAAGTATGGTACAAGTATTGAAGAAATGCTACAACAAGCCCCATAACCAATCTTTTTTCCCTGGGAGTTTGATGTAGGAGCATTGTTGAGCCTCATTTTTGTCACCTCCAATTGCCTTATCTTGTCCCATATCTTGACCAATTTTGCCTCATACGTATGCACTATGTTTCTATTTCCTCAACAAACATGTCATTTAGCAATTATTGTGTATATATGAGGTAACTCACATTGAAATCATAATCTGTTTGATTTCTTAATTAATTAGGACTAAATGATTGTTTCTTATACTTCTAATTACATTGATTAATTTAAGCAGTTTTCATGACAAGGCTTTAATTCATTTGGTACTCCTCATCGGGGCTCGTTCGGTACTCTGCCTATTCCAGTACTACAATATTGCAACTGTGTTGATCTGTTACTCCTTCTATTCCGGTAATCCACCTATTCCAGTGCTACAATATTGCAATTGTGCTCGTCCGGTACCTATGTTTGTGCTCATCTGGTACCAGATATAGTTCAAAATTTCAAATGCTTCTAGAAGAAAATCAAAGACATGGGTTTTTTCTAGAACGATGTTTACATGTGGACATGTATGTCGAAATTCACTTAGATCACACATGTGGACCTCCAGCGCAGGGGGAATGATTCTGAAAAAAAATTAGCAAAAATCTCAAATTGCCAACTTGAGCCTCGATTTCCATGCAGATGGTATCAGATATATCAATTATACGATATGGGTTTTGTCTAGAGTGTGGAAAAATGAGTAATTTGCGGGAAATTTTCCAAAATTCGAATTGTTTTAGAAGATATGGGTGGATCTCTAACTTGAATTTGCCCAAATTGATGAAAAACCTAGATTTTTGGGATTTATTCTAAAATTGTTCCATTCCTCCATGGATTTTATGTATAAATAAGACCTCATAGGTCTGAGGAGGAGGAGAATTCCATATATTTTTATGCTGATGTATTGGCTTGTGAACATATATTTTCTATAAGTCTCTTTGTTGGAAATTAATATGAATTATAGTTGTTAATCTTGTGCATTTTTGGAACCTACTATCCTGTGAGTTTTTCCAGCTTCCATGTTGGAATCGGTAAGGGCCCATCATTCTAACGTGGTAAGCTTGTTGTAAAATATAGCTTAACTTTTATTCTTGTACATGTTTGTTTTAGTGTTGTACCTATGTAATGCTTGTTGTTAGCTTGATTTCTTATCTGAATTAGAAATATTCTGACTGTAAGTGGTGAAGTGTGAGTAGTGTTTAGTGTGTTATTGCTAGTATAGCAAATCTAGTGCACCATAGTTTTAGGAATTTTATTTAGCTTGTTGTCAGAAATACGCATGATAGGATAGGTTTAACAATTTTTGAAGTGTGATTATTTACATTCATGAATCTGAGTTAATTTTTAGAATTTGTTGAGAGTTGTAACATGTGTTAGCTAAGGATCCATTCGAGAATTCCGTCTCTTATATTACATGAACCAGTAAATGGATTATGCTCCTGGTATATAAGCTAGATAGTTCTTTTTCAAGGCTGCAAGATTTGATTGAGTGTGAGGAATTAGATAGGGATTGCTTGCAAGTTATTATCGAATTGATTTGTTACATGAAATGAGATCAGATCTCCATCTCTCACCCTACATGCACCTACAATGGATTGTCTTCCTCTACCTATTATTTCTTCTAGAATTGATTGATGCTTTCTTTTGAGAATATGCAGCATGTTAATTGTTGTTAGTTTAGTTGCTCTAGGAGATAGAATCAAAGTTCATCTTTTCCTTTCATGAGCCATCAATGAACAGGTCCATCACCTGAGCAAGAGATTAAATCATATGCTTGTCTATGAGTTTTTCTTTCTAATTTTTGAATTTTGTGAAGACTGTTATCTTTGAAGTTTGAAAATAGAGTGTTGGTTTTTTAGATTGTTTTCTTACTTAGGCTATACTCATCAGACATAGATAAACAACTTGTTGTCCACACATATAGTGTAACAACTCTATTGATTACAAATCCCAATCAATAATTTATGTTTGGTAATATATTATGCATATAATTGCACCAACAAGCATCTTCTACAACTTAGTCTTTGACCTCTAGAAGGTCTTAGGAACTCTATGAGAGGAAGTTGGTTTCATCGTTGTATTTTTTTTAATTGTTTCCAAAATTGTTATAGTCTAGATTGTTTGAGAATAAAGCGATTTTTTCCACGAATGTAATAAAAGTAGAAGAGTTAGATATGTTAGGAATTTAGTTTGGATCTGATACTATCTTTCTGGATCAGAATCAGTTGTTTTCAGCTAATTAGAGTGTTTGTGTAAATTTGGGTAGACACAATCTTGTCTCTAAGGAATGGGTCGATCTAATATTGATTGTATTAAGAGAGAAAAAGTGGAAGGATAGTGTAAGCAAGAGTGAGTGTGATTGTGTGACAGAGGTCGAATTGACCAGAAGGACAGGCTTCCTTGTGTAAATTTATTCTTTCATAAATATAATGAAAGTTGAAGCTTGTAGATTTGTCATCTTATGTGTTTGATTTGTTAAATGTTATTTATAGTATACCTGAATAGACTGGTGAAATATTTCATGTTGCAGGTGGAATGATTGCGTGGAACAATTTCAAAACCTCATCAAAATCCTTGTGTATCACACTTATTGTTTGGATGGTGCAGATATAATCAAGAGAACTGAGATAAACGAACCAGATCATCATGAGCATTGATTTTTGGGAAATTTTATTTGATTGATGGATGAATGAGTCTGATACAAGTGAATACGTGTCACCTTTAGATTAGCAGAGAAGATCTACTGGAGTTTGGGTGGGGTCCATATCCGACATACCTGTAGAAATAATTGAACGATGGATATAAAGTCTGTAAAGTGAAGGTCTATGGTCTGTATTCCATCGTACATCAGACATTGGATGCATGTTGTAAGTGTTCGTGATAAGTTCCAAAGGATCGATCCGATAATCGTCAAGTTGATGTTGGATGTCGGGGTTTGACTAGGCCACAATTGTATTAAGATTGGGTTAAATCTGACGATCCAAAGTCTACTCACGCGATCGACGGTTGAGAAATGTTGGAATGTCGAATCCTTCACCTGGATTGTCGATCATTTCATTTGATCAACAATCGACGTTATATCAACCATCGGGTTGTTGCTTAGAAATAGAAAAATTGCAATATTTGGTATTTATCTGATCCATGCCTAGGGTTTCTAGTGTTGGACACACCTACCACACTTAGAGGGGGGGGTGAATGAGTGTGGGGATATTTTTCCCAAAACCTCCCTCTTGCACAAAAACTCATCAATTAGCATTCAACATTTATTCATTACCCATTGCTGTCATTTATAAACAATTAGAGGTAGGCACATATCTGCAACATATATCAGCAATATATCATCAACAAGTCATCATCACAATGGACACAAAGAACACAA
>ML791736.1:196649-211381 GCA_009831015.1 Picea engelmannii | reverse complement strand
ATCAAATTTGAATATCAAACACTAAACAATATTTCAGGGGATATATTGAGAGACACAACAAGGTTTGCTTAAAAAATGATACATACAATAAACAAATGGTTGGTGTGGAAAAGGGTTATGAGATATATTTTTGGGTTATAGTGGTAGTTAGTAGAATTGATCTAGTGGTTAGTTTAAATTAATTTTACAAGTTATGTATTTTTATGGTTAAAAAAACAACATTAAATTAGTGGAAATTTCTTGTTGGTTGATGCAAGTTTTAATGAATAGTAGATATATTTTTAGAGAGTGATTGAGAAATTATATGGAAATTTCTTGTTGGTTGATGTAAGTTTTGATAAATAGTAGATATATTTTTAGAGAGCGATTGAGAAATTATATTTAAATAATAATAATAAAATTTATAATTATTGTAATATTTTGATTAAATTTTGAATTTGAAGTCTTTTATTTATTAATGATATTATGATAATTTTTTATTTGGATTAAATTAATTATATAGTAATTTTCATTTGAAATTTGGTGGAAATTTTCAATTTTCAAATTAGATTGTTGAAATCGTGGAGAGTTGCTTTCATGAAGGTTGAGAAATCTATCCATAATTTCAAAATTTGTAAAATTGCAGATTTTCATTGTTAAGATGGGTTAGTAATTAATATTGTGTCCTCTCAAATTTGCTTACTAACCAAACATAGAGTAAGGTATGAACAATTTGGAGAATGTTCAATAACTTGTTCAACAATGATTGATTTATGTTTACATTTTAAATATAAAAAGAAAAAAGAAAAGAGGGTTTTATCATCATATAAACTATTATAAAATATTTTCAAATATGTATCCAAATGTTAATACTCACACACGTATGAACCACATAAAAGTAGAAAAACACAGAGTAGACACTTATACACAACATAAATATATAAACACAAATACAACGATTAAAGGCATATCCAATTATTAGGTGTATTTTTTTTATTCAACTTGGTCAACACAAAAAAAAATATGAAAAAAATTTGAAAAATGTGTTAATCACTTATTGTTGATATTTTAATTATAAAAAAGAACAATTATTATGTATTTTCTTTATTCAATTTGGTTAAGACAAAAAGAAAAAGGAGAAATATGAGAAAAAATTGAAAAAAGCGTTAATCATTTATTGTTGATATTTTAATTATAAAAAAGAAAAAGAAAATTTTACAATAATATAGACTAATTGAAAAAATTATAAAATAAATATATTTATTTGTTAATATTCATATACACATAAAATACCAAGTAAACAAATACACACCGTAAACTCATAAATAAAAAGATCACAAAAATATTATTATATATATATATATAAACTTTTTTATTTTATATTTTTTCATAAAATGCTTAGTTTCAACACACAAACCATAACTATTCTATTTTTTATATTTAATAATAATATACTCCATGCCACACTATGTAAGTCATCCTTAACTAATAGACTATGAGTGGGGATAATTTATTTTTCCAAAACCATGAAAAATCTGGTCCTAATTGTTTTTCACAAGCACATGTTCACACAAACATGAATGTAATTAGAGAGACATAACACATATACGCATAAGCATAAGTACAAACAAATGGTTGGAGAGCCTTAAATTTTAATGAAGTAATAATAATACCTAATTTTCACCGATCTAACAAACTATTATGTAAACTTTTTGTTATTTAACTTCAACAAAATAAAATTTATTTAAAAAATATTATATATATATATATATATATATATATATATATATAAACACTTTTATTATTTAATTTTTATAATAAAAATTATTTAAAAAAATAAATAAATTATAAAAATCATATAATTGAAAAACAAAAAACTAACAAACATCATTTTGTTTTTTCCGAGAGGAATATGTTCTCAATTTATGTTAATGTTGCATACATTGTCTAAGTTTGTTTCCTTCCGAAATTTATGTCTAAACCGTTGACTTATCTAAGGAAATCAATGTCTTTCTAAGGAGATAATGACTATTAAACTTTGGATTCATATTCTTTGTATTTTCGTGTTTGTTTTGTTTAGCATGTCACGCTGACGGAGACTCCAGATGACAAGAATTTTGAAGATAGAGACTCACTAGCTTTTTTATTAAAGTTGCTTTGATTTTGATTGATTTAGGATTATAATTTAAAAACACAAACAAAGAAAAAAAAGGAAAGATATTTATAATCATAAAACATTTTTAAATGAAGGAAAGATATTTATAATCATAAAACATTTTTAAATGTGTAAATATTATAATTGTATTTATTTTTTATTGTTTATATATTTTAATTAAATAATAATTATAGAAATAAAATGATAAAACCATAAAATAAGGAAGAAACAAATATTGCGGACTTTAATCATCATCATCAATAAATTTCTAAATAATATATATGATTTTTTATAAAAAAAAATTAAAGTAAATTAATTAAAAAAAAAATTATATTTTTTATTAAAGTTTGATAAATCAAAATTGATTTTAATAAATGATGACAATTACAATTATTATTATATTTTTTATTAAAGTTTGATAAATCAAAATTGATTTTAATAAATGATTACAATTACAATTACAATTACAATTACCATAGTTTTGTTGACTTAAAAGGATAGAAAGGTTGGTAGGGTGACATATATTTTGAAATTGAGATTTAATCTAGGTATAGGCTAGACAATATAAGAGAAAGTATTTTTCATCTTCAACCTTCTTGGTGTCACAAAGGTGACACACTCTTTCATCCCATGGCGTTTTAGGAATTAACCAATGCCCTATTTCACTATGGAGCTCATGAGAATTTGTTCTTATCTTAACAATGCTTATTTTTTTCTTTATACTTGTCATTTATACTTGTCAAAACAGAGAGACAATTTTGATCTTCTAAATTAGGGTTGATTACATCTTTATAATATTTTAATTTTATTTTTACCTCTAACTCTTTATCACACCACATTTTCTCCTTAAATTTTGATTTAATAATATTTTTAATAGTACTATCATTATTCTGCAAAATGGTCTCTTCCATGATTTTGCAATGGCTTAACCAAGACGAGGCATCTTTATG
Source organism: Picea engelmannii (assembly GCA_009831015.1). Taxonomy (NCBI): domain Eukaryota; kingdom Viridiplantae; phylum Streptophyta; class Pinopsida; order Pinales; family Pinaceae; genus Picea; species Picea engelmannii. The sequence continues at coordinate 208,297 of ML791736.1, read as the reverse complement.
CCATCCATGCTTGAGTCGAAGGTGGTTACAGCTAGAGTTTAAAGCAATTTTAGTAAGTCTCTTGTCTTCCATGTTGTTTAACTTGTTCTTATATATCAGGAATCTAGTCATAGCCATGCTCTCAATGGGGGAAAGGCTTTCCTCTAAGAGGAGGATAGGATAGGGCGCATTTCCTTTAATTTTGAGATTATATGTTATAAAATTATTTTGGATTTTCTCTATCTTTCTCCAAGATTCTCGAGAGATACTGCATCCCCACACTTCACATCCATAGAGAATAACATGAATAAAAAGAATCTCAAAGAGGAGTTTCTTCTTATCCCATATCCAAAGATTGATTGATTTACAATTGTTTTCAAGCCCATACTAAGCTTCATGTCCTCCAATTATCCTTGTCTCAATGTTATAATTCCAGTTGAGCTTGTGGTGAATATAGATTCCAAGATATTTGTATGAAGTCACTTCCTCCAAGTTGTTGTTGTCATATACGAACGTATCATAAGTGATCTTGTTGGATTTAATGATCATGACCTTATTCTTGTCAGTATTAACAGTCATACCCATATTGGAGCAAAAATCCTTGAGGATTCTTAGTTGCTTTCCAAGATTGTGGGGACTCCTTGCCATAAGAATGATATCATCAACATAAAGAAGAACATTGATGACTATACCAGTGAGAATAGGGCCAACACAACCTACTTCTTCCAAGAAATCTTCTAACGTGTCAATGTATATGTAAAAAAGGGTAGGGGACAAGGGGAAACCTTTCTTGACTCCAATATTGTAGTTAATTTCTTTCGACCAACCCTCAATGTTTTTAAACTTGGAAATAATGCTCTCATACAATCTTATTGTAGCAACCCTCAACATGAGAGTCACTTTTATCTCTTCTAACCTATCCCAAAGGCTTTTCCTGGGAACTATGTCAAAATCTTTTCTAAAGTCAACAAAACAACAACAAAACCAAAACCAAATCTAGGGCAGACCTAGGGTTCAACGCTTCATCAACACACCAACAAAACCCTAACTACCGACCCTTTCGGCAACACCTACGAAGCAAATGAAGTCTCACCCGAGGTAGAGGCAGGGGTGGTTGTAAGACTCAAGTGTCTACAACCTAGCTGGGACACAGATTTGTGACTACACCACTCTAACAAAGCACTTAGCAGTTAACATTCATAAGTATTTAACCCTTATTCACACCACAAATCCAAACCCTAATTACAGAACAACGCAGTATTCAACCAGATCTAACACATCTAAGCACTTAGCGCATGGAAAGAGATCAAATCTAGCATTCATTCACATCAGTAAGCACTAAGCTATCATACCAGATTCATCTTAAACATTCATTATTGCACTAAGCTTAAATCATATGAACAATGTAACAACCATAATGCACAATGCAACCATAACACGGAATATACGTGGTTCACCCCAGTGTGGGATACGTCCACCAATTCTTCTCTTCTTTATTATCTTATGTCAATCTTCTTACATGCACGGAGCCCAAAAACCCCACTCTGCATAGGACAGGAGATCTGCGCACACCTCACTAGATCCTCCTTCCCTGAGTTAGGTCACAACACAAAGCCTCCTTACACAGTCCACACACTAGCTTCTTACAACCACTTGCACTTAGCTCTGCAAGTGTTCAACACAACATGCACTAAACATTTACAACTATTTGCACTTAGCTCACTGGCCAGCTAGGTCTACTTATTACATCGCCTAGCTACTTATTTATACATTACAAAATGGGCCTAAACATGGGTAAACCCATGGGCCAACATCCCATACTTGTTACATAAATACTAAACCTAAAAGTTCTCTAAGAAGGGGGTCGAGATATCACGATCTTCGCTTCGACTTGCGCTCCACCTTCAACCAACCTATTGAAGTCCCAAAAGAGGTCAAACATGACCAAGGTTCTCCAAAACTTGGTCAAGCGCCAATAGGCCCCCAACACTCACCTGTGACTCCTCTCGAGTCACTTTGCTCTGGGTAACTCTGCCACAAACACCTCGAGCTTAGCTCAAGATGCTTCAACCTGCTACTTCGCCTGGGCCTCTTGCTGAACAAACTCCTGAATAACTGCCTCGTTCACAGGTCTTTCCAAGCGTTGTTTGATTGCAGTGACTTTTTGTTCTAGTTATGCTCCTTGTCCTTCAATCTCCTCAAAAAGTAGACAAGTTGTATCCTACATTGGTTGGAGCCTCTGAGTCACTTCCATGACTTTGCTCTATATGGCATGGACCTATTCTTGAGTCATGCATTGTTCTTGGGACCTTTTCATTCGCTCAACCGCCAACAAGGGCTTCAAATGTGCTTGTACTGTTGATGCTTGTTGCTTTGCCTCCTAAAGCTGTGACTCCAGTGTCTTCAGTTTAGGGTCCTCGATAAGGCGCTCATAATTATGTGCACTTCGACTACTAATTTGTTTACATTCCAAGGATAATGCCTTGATTCTCTGGACTGTTCTTCGAGCGGTTTCTTCTCGTTGGTCTCGCACTTCCTACAGAGTGCTTGGTACTACTTGTAACTCCAATTATGCTACCCTCTATTGGAGCTGTTGAATGGCTTCAACAAGCTTCGCCACTTGATTCTCCACAGGGGTCTTCTTCTATCTATTCTAAGCCTATCACAGAGTGAAGTGCTCTGTTGAATTCTTCTTTAACTCCAACCTGCTCCACGAGCAGTTGTTCTTTCTCTTTCTAGATCTACGCTTTATCCTCTTCGAACTTGGTTTGGAGGTCGTCCTTCTCTTGTTGAGCAACTTGACATTTCTCTATGACTTCCTCTTGTTCTTGCTTCAGGGCCACTGTGGCCTATTCTTTTTCTTCTTGCATGCGACGAAGGCGAGCTTTGGTCACATCAGTTATTCTGCAGAGTTGGGCAGGCTCATCTCCCAACTCTGTTTCTTATGATGGCAAGGGCGCAGTGGAAACTGCACAGCTGGAGTGAAGGGTTTGTTGTACCCCTCTCAGCTTTGCTTCAATTCTTTCATACATGGTTTCTTGTTTTTCTTCATTGTGATGTAAAATATCTTTTGAAGTATCTGAGACACCAGTAATGATTAGGTTGATATCATCCACCATGAGTACAGTCTCCATCCTAGGCTTGCTAGCTTTGGACTTCTTCCGTGAAGAAGGTTTTGTGGGGGAAACCTTTCTTTTCCTAGATGTATTTGTGTCATCAGGGGGGTTTTGTGGTGGGGTTACTTTGCCTTGCTTCTACTTATCTTCTTCCCCATTGTTCTCTTATTTGTCTACTTCGTCACCACCTCCTCCTCCCAGCAAATCTGAAGCAGTCTCTTCTAATGCGTTGTTCAGCTCTTGTACCCCTTATTTCTTCTTCTTTCTACTGTTGTTGGGTGCATCATACTCTTCACGAGTAACCATCAGACTTCCGATTAGGTCAGGGTCAGATAGTTTGGCCTAGTCGACTGGTATAAGGAATTATGTGGGCAATTCCTTAGTTATTTCTTCCATGTCCTCCTTTATAAGCTTATAATAGGACTGTAGTTCTTCTTTATGCTCGTCTCCATGCGCAGTGATATAAATAAAATGCCTATCTGCGCAAAACTTCGCTAATGGTTTGAACCTATGAAGGGTGTTCGACGTCATACGAGGGAAAGACTCAATAGCCCTCTTCAACTACAGGTAGTAGGTATGGAACAATGTGTTTGACTGCCATTGTTTCCCCATATCGCTCAAATACCAGAGCGTGGTGAACTTCGCAGCTAGTGGCTCGAACGGCTCAATGTCAGGGAAGGTCACTCCTTCTGGCATCTCCCAAGCAGTGAACGTGATGAGGATCAGCACCAACTAAAATGGAACTCATAGCTCTGATCCTGAGCTTCGCGCCAGTCTTGTTCTAACTGGTTGACAAGGTAACTCACCCAGTTCATTTGTAATCCTTCCACGCATTTTTCCGTGAGGTCAACAACGAACCCTGTGACATGTGTGGGTTTGTTCTTCCTTACTATCTTACCAACGATCAATTGGCAGGATAGGTGCACTGTGCCATTATGAATGGAGGCTACCTTATAGGCTCGCTTCCCCTTCTTGACATCGCCATAGGTGTATTTAATATTCTCCGCCAGCGCGCGATCTGCAACCTTCCCTGGATAAAAGTCTTGCGAGTTTGGTCCCTACATGCTTAATCTGGTGATCCTATGGACCAACACTGGATCGATGGTGATGCGTCTGTCTAGCCATAGATAACCACCATGAAAGCACGACAAAAGGATTTTAACGCACGTTTTAACCTCTTGATGCCTTCCAAAGTGTGGTATATTCATCACGTTCAAGATAGTGGACCTCGCGATGTCCATCGTCCATGGCTGGGGGATGATTTTCAGCTTCTTCCCCTTGGTCTTGGTCAAATATTTGTGAGGTGTGAGCATTCCATAGCTTTTGCGGTCTCCTAAGTTATAGTCGTTGATCTTCAAGGTCGTAATCCTCTCCAACTGCAGTCTGATTGTGCATATTTCCTTTGGGAGGTATGTAGTGATGACTGTGTAGTCGAAGTCCCTCGGGACACTATCACGACTCACCACACCGGCCAAGGGTGGGATGTATTCAGGAAGGATGGATGGGATTAGCTTCGCATTCACCAAGTCATCACAATTCTTGGTTATTTTCTCGATCGTAGCTCAGGATGGTCTAGATCCACGAGCAGTTGATGGGGAGGCTTGCACTCTTCTCGTTGATGAGGCTTGAACTCCTATGAACATCACCTTCTCAGTCATGAGTTCGATTAGAATTTCTTCGAAGGAATTTTCTACTGCACTAATGTCATCTGACATGCATGCTTGAGATCAGGTATCTCAGGTCAGTGATCAAACACTCACTATAACAGCACGGGTGGCAGGGTCTCAAATAGGCATTGCGCAAAAGAAACTAGTTCTTTGTGGGCTCGGGTAATCACAATTGGAAAAAGTGTTCTCGGTGCAACGCTCGATGGGATAAATAGACATCATCATAATGGATATCTCCAACGGGTCAAAAATCCTTAATCAATGCAATTCCATCTGTTATGGTGCGGTACCAATGGTCCAATGGTGAACTTTCGGGCCATAATTGCTTTCCTAACCGTTCGAGAGCATTGGTCTAACGATCATAATGCCTCCAACAGTCATATTGCTCTGTTATGGTGAAGTGTCAATCTACATTGTACTGATATTCCAACGAAGTCCAAGTTCTGGAAACCTTCCTTCTACGAAGTCTTCTTTGGAACTTCTTGCAATTTTTTTAACTTTGCTTTCTTCTTGCTGAGTTTTCTAGCCTTCTTTCCTGTAATCTGAGTTACGATATTTCTTTTTCTATTTTGATTCTTATCTTCTCTTGGCATAGTAACTTCGTGTTGTTGATGATCTTTGATAGGGTTCAAGGGAAATACTTCTTCTCTGTCTGGGGTAGGTTCTCTACTCTCCTATATAAATAGGTGTTTCACGTCTTCCTATGTTCTTTCAACTTCTATGTCCAAATATCTAGTCCTTAGTAGCTTCGACTAGTCTTCTTGTTCTTTCAGTAAGTGCGCTATTCTCCTAGCCATGAAATCTCTTAGTTCTTGTTTTTTTTGTTCTAAATCCTCCTCTTCTTGTTTCCTTCATGCCTGTTCTTTCTCAATCCAGGTTTTTCCTAGCAAAATGGAAAATGGGGCGTTGTTCTCAACAAATTTAACAACCTCAAGTTCTTCCTCTGTCGAAGTTCCATGAGCACTCATAGGTGTCTGGGTAAGTATTCCACATAGGGTTATTAGCTTTCCTCTAAATAATCATATTCCTCGTAATGAAGGAACCATAGCAAGCTTTCCCAAAATTTCCCAAGTTCTTTTTGTCATGATATTCACCTGTGTTTCCTCATCCAGGACACATTCTATGTTGCAGTCTCCTATTTTTGTTTCTATGTACTCTTTTGTTTTTAATATCTCTGGTAGATTGGTGTCTATGTGATCATTCAGGGTTTCTTTCATCTGCAATAATACAGTCTCTGATTCTTTCTAGGATTCTACCATAGTCTTAGTCTCTTGTCCTTTCTCATGGTTTTCTTATCTCATATTCATCTTTTCAACTTTAGCAATCATTCTAGGGAAATCCAAAACTTCATGGTCCATAGCTTTACAATAAAGAAAACTAGGTCTTCTACCAGGGCATTCCTTAGCTAGATGGCCCAGTCTTCTGCAACTATAACAGAGAGTTAATCCTCTCTTTATTTTAAATGATCCCCAACCTTTCCTGTGTTGTGCACTGGGATCAGAGTAACTAACCTGCAAAAATTTATTTCTAGGATCCTGCATCCATTTGTTAGTCCAAACATTCTTTCTATGCATAAGAATAACGTATCTTTCATTACTTCTATCAGATCTATTCATATCAAATCTTCGTTCTTCTAACTGTACCCTAGTTTTCAGACTAGGACCAAATCTATTAAACATACCTAGATTCATTCTTTCGAAATAAAAAATTTCACTTATCTTACCTTTATCAAAGAACAAATCTTTCAGATCTTACCTCTTTTGACAAAAAAATTCACAGATCTTACCTCTTTTTTTCAGATATGATTCCTTTATTAGCACAGAGCTTCGCAAGTCAAGTAGGATATTGTGCACTAGAGCAACAGATCTATGCACCAAGATTTATTTTCTTCAGTTCCCAACAATCACAGTTTCAGGTCCCAGCAACGGAACCATTTGTTGGCACGGGGGCTGACCCAGGGTTCAACACTTCATTGATGCACCAACAAAACCCTAACTACCGGCCCTTTCGGCAACACCTGTGAAACAGATAAAGTCTCGCCCAAGGTAGAGGCAGGGGTGGTTATAGGAATCAAGTGTATACAACTTAGCTGGGACACAGATCTGTGATTACATCACTCTAACAAAGCACTTAGTAGTTAACATTCATCAATATTTAACCCTTATTCACACCGTAGATCCAAACCCTAATTATAGAACAACACAATATTCATCCAGATATAACACATCTAAGCACTTAGCGCATGGAAAGAGATCGGATATAGCATTGATTCACATCACTAAGTACTAATCTATCATACTAGATTCATCTTAAACATTCATTACTGCACTAAGCTTAAATCATATGAACAACGTAACAACCATAATGAACAAAGCAACCATAACACAGGATATATGTGGTTCACCCCAGTGTGGGTCTACGTCCACTAACTCTTCTCTTCTTTATTATCTTATGTCAATATTCTTACATGCACAGATCCCGAAAACCCCACTCTGCATAGGACAAGAGATTTGCGCGCACCTCGCCAGATCCTCCTTCCTCGAGTTAGGTCACAACACAAAGCCTCCTTACACATTCCACCCACCAGCTTCTTACAACCACTTTCACTTAGCTCTGCAAGTGTTCAACACAACATGCACTAAGCATTTACAACTATTCGCACTTAGCTCACTGGCCAGCTAGGTATACTTCTTACATCACCTAGCTACTTATTTATACATTACAAAATGGGCCTAAACATGGGTAAACCCATGGGTCGACATCCCATACCTGTTACATAAACCCTAAACCCAAAAATTCCCTAAGAAGGGGGTTGAGATCCCGTGATCTCCGCTTCGACTTGCGCTCCGCCTTTGACCAACCTGTCAAAGTCCCAAAAGAGGTCAAACATGACCAAGGTTCTCCAAAACTTGGTCAAGGGCCAACATGATCCAACTTGCCTTTGTGATTTTTCACTTGTGTTTTTTCCCCGATCAATTGTATTTGCATGAATTGAATGTCCTTGGAGTATTTTTTCTCCCATTCCTTCCTCAAGTCTCCCACCTCCTCATAAATAGAGATAGGCATTCTTGTTCATCATCACAATTCCTTTCACACATATGCACAACTCTATGGATATCATAATTTTTAAAAAAGGCACAACGATTGGGATGTCTATGGGGGTTAGCCATTTTCTTAGACTTTGAACTATCAACAAAAGTAATCTACCGGCAATCTTGAATTTGATCCCTGAATTTCGAGCTAACTCTAGTCCTTGATAACCAATGGAAAGAGTTGTCAAGATGATACTCCAATCTACAAGAAAAATCACAAAGACCACATAGAGCATGATAATTATTCATTTCCCTAGATTCAATGATGGATAACAAGGTGAGGTGGCGAGGGAGGTCTATAGGACACATTCATTAACCCACATGCTTTGAACAATCCCATCCCGACAATAGACATATGGGGTTCCCTTTACAGGAGTGAATAAGCCACAACACCTAGGAGTACTTTTAGTGTCACTTGTCCTAGTCCAAATTTGGCTTCATTAATGACACACGGTTTTCATAAAATCTTAAGGGAGGTGACAAAATTTTAATAGCACACCTCTTTTCGACATCATTCCAAATTGCAAGTTACAAGCTTTGCTGGCCATCGTTCCTGCCAAGGTGTTAAGCACTAGTAGAACATGGAACAATTAAATAGATTCAAGTCCCTCCATTAAAGTCTTTGTAATGTCCTTTTCATTTGTAGATCTTGAGAGCGTAACATTTTGTTAACCATATGGTAAATTATAATCATAGAATCCCCTATCATCAAGATCTTCTTTCTTCCTAGTTGCTTCATTATCATTATCCCTTGCTACATAGCCAAAACTTCAAATTGGTTGTTGATGTTCTCACCTAATTTCCATACAAATAATGCTTCTTGATTTCCTTCGAGATCAAAGATGCCTCACACCTAGTACCACTATGGAAAAATATTTTATGACTGAAAAATACTTAAAAATAAATAAATAGATATAATTACATATACAAGGGTAGATATGATTTTTATACTTTAAAGATTATATGCAAATAAGTGTAAAAGAGACGTAAAGTTTAAAATTTTAAATTGGAATGTGATTTATGGTTGAAAATTGAGGTTTTGTGAGTTAGTTGAGAAAAAAAAGCAAGATGTTAAGGTTTATGGCATGGTTTAAGTGTTAACTTAAATGTTTCATTTTAATAATTTTTGAATTATTAAAATGTGAAAAATTAAAAACTCTTAATTTTAATAATTTTTTTAACACAAGTTGAACTGAATTATATTAAAAGGGTTGTGTTGGAGCAAATAATGTAAAAAAGTCTATATAATAGGGTGTATAGCCAAAGAGTTTGATTAACTAGAACATAAACCTAAGTTACAACAAATTTTAACATCCTTGTTGGGCCATTCCCATGGTTTTCCAGACTGATAATATATTTACAAAATTTCCTAAGGCACCACCAAATTTAAAAAAAAATAACTACATATTTGAGGCAGAATCTTGAATGTCGAAGGCCCATGAGAGTTGAAGAGGCTCATATTCTATATCCATTGCAACAATACCTTGATCATAATTTCTTAAGTCATTCTTGTTGATTTTTCACTAGGCTAGGTTCAAGCATGATGTTTATTCCAATTTTAGCATTTTACTTGAACCATAGACAATTGCAGTTACACCATAAACAATTTGTTGCAGTAACCAAGATCACAAGAAAAAATACCATGCACAAGTACACAAGAAGTATCCTGGGAAACCCTTCTCAACAAGGGAAGAAAACCCAACCAATCATTTGTTATATTCTTCAAGAGAAAGACCTCCCACACCATAAACCTAGCACACAAAAGGGTGCTAAAAAAACAAGGAGTTTAGCGCCCAAGAGAGGTGCGCACTTCATCCCTAGAACAAGTACTTGCTGAAATTTCCAAACTCGCATGTGTGTTATGTTTCCTCAATGGGGAAATCACCTTTATTTATATTAGACTGGACATATCAAAAGTTGTGTCTATTGTCACAACAAGGCCGACCTCAATAACTCAAAATATAATTAATAATTACCATATTAATTATCGTTTACATTAATTATCTTTCACTTTATGGTGGGGCCGACCTCTACCCTTTACATCACAATTAGGGTTACATGTAATTCTGACTCTTAGACAATATAGAAATGGATCTCACACACCCACTAGTGATCAGCCACTAGGGGCACGTCCACTTGTGCTCGGCCACAAGGACATCCAAGTCAACAAATCTCTATCTCATCATGTATCACAGGAGAATCATCAAGATACACACTCACTAGTGCTCAGCCACTAGGATCACATCCACCTGTGCTCAGCCACAGGAACGTCCTACTCAAAAGATCTCTATCTCAAAGAGTCTCATGGGAGAATCATCTAGATTATCACATCATATCAAATATCTGCATAGAGGAGAACAGTAGACCCATCACATGGGCTCCTTAACCCCTCATAGGGGTACACATTGTTTCATCTCAAATGATACACCCATATCATGGGCATCTTCCCTTCTCAATGGAACATAATGTTTCATCTCCGTCTCAGAGAGAAAGACACACCCAGATCATGGGCATCTTCCCTACACAGGGGCACACAACATTCCATATCCTTCTCAAAGAGAACAACACACCCAACTTGTGGGCATATTCCCTACACATGGGCACACAATGTTCCATCTCCGTCTCAAAGAGGAACAACACACCCATCTCATGGGCACACCCAAATCATGGGATTTCTCACAGGTCGACTCACTCAGTATGTGTCTTCGAGGATGTCTCACGCAACTGTAATCATCAACACTCTCTCTCAGCTAGGGAGGCATTCTCCACCAAGCCAAGTCTCTCATGGAAGTACTCAAAATTTTTCTGGGATGTAATCATCAACACTCCCTCTCATCTAGGGAGGTATTCTCCACCAGGCCAAGTCTCTCATGGAAGTACTCGAACTTCGTCTTGGAAAGAGTTTTGGTGAAGATATATGCAATCTGCTCATGGGTAGGAAGGTATTGTAAGTGTACTTCTTTCCTATGCACCATGTCTCTAATATAATGATATTTTATCTCAATGTGTTTCGATCTATCATGAAACACAGGGTTCTCAGAGAGATTCACACAACTCTGGTTATCAGGATGAATCATCGTAGGATCCATCTCATGATCAAATAAATCTATCAAAATCTTGTGAATCCACACTGATTTGAGGACTTCCACACTCAGTGCTATATACTCTGCTTCTGTGGTACTCAAGGCCACAGAGCTATGTTTCCTTCTGCACCAGGAAACCATGGCAAACCCCAAGGTAAAAAAACAACTCGAGGTGCTCTTCCATTCCATTGCACTCCTTTCCCAATCTGCATTGGCATATCCCTGCAAACTTAAGTCTACATTGGAGGCATATATCATTCCATATCCAACTATGCCTCGTAGGCATCTCAATACATGTTTCGCTTCTATCCAGTGAGTCTGTCTCGGCTGAATCATGAACTGACTAAGTACATTCACTGCATTGCATATATCAGGTTTGGTGTTAACCAAATACATCAGTGATCCAATCAGTTGTCGGTACAAGTGTGGATCAATCTCACCTAAATTCGTATCATTCATTTTCTTCAAATCCATCACCATTGGTGTAGACATGGATTTTCATTATGTCATACCGAACTTCTTCAATATCTCCACTATATATTTTCCTTGACTCAGGAAAATCTCATCAGTCCTCTGCCATACTTCTAGTCCCAAGAAATAGTGCATCATACCTAGATCCTTCATCTCGAATTTAGCAGTCAGTCCTTTCTTGCATTCAACATTGAGTCTCTCTGAACCAGTGAGGAATAGTTCATCCACACATAGGACCAA
>ML791736.1:156994-172604 GCA_009831015.1 Picea engelmannii | reverse complement strand
TCTTTACTACAACACTAAGTGCTTTTGGAATTGAGCATATATAGTGCGTGGCTATCTTTGAAACAAAAGACTTCCCTGGGTTGATAATTTATGTTTCACTTGGTTGTTTAAAATTAATTAAGCAATTATAGTGACCAACAGCTGCCAAGAAAAAGTAACGACAATCCTGTGCACCACTGCACTATAAGAAAGTGTGTTATCCTCGAATAAAATCTTATTCCTCTCAATCCAGATTTTCCAGAAGAAATAGCTGCCAGACTAACCGGCGCAAATTTTTCTAAATTCCAGACAATTAAACAATTTGAAATCGATGATTATGCCTAAGGAATTTTTAAGTTGTAGGCTTTGGTCAGACGACTCCAAACCGCCTTAGTGAAGGGGCAATGTATAAAAAGATGATTTGCATTTTCCACATTTTCGTTGCAGAGCTTGCATACCCCAGGTCCAACCCAACCTTTAATTTGAAGCACATCCCATGTAAGTAACTTATTGAATGCTGCCAACCACAGAAACAATTTTATTTTTAGCTGGATTGGCCACTTCCACGGGTTGATAATCCAGGATTTTTCACATTTGAAGTTCAGAGGTTTTATTAGAGCCCGATAGAGATTTTTGACTGTTATTAAGCCTGAAGCATCCCCCCAACCCACACCAGACCATCTGCACCGTGCGACAGATATAAACGTGCATCCTTTAATGAACTAGTGAATTTGTCCCATTTTGAAGCACTTTGTCCCAAAAGGCCCAAATAATCGCTCCTGTGCCAGCGATCTGGGAATGGAGATGCGTCCATTGTATCTCTTGCCTGCGCTAAGACCAAGATTTGATTTATTGATAGTTGCGATCGAAGTGTGTCTGAGAGGATAGATGTCTCCTCCAGAACAAAATTTTTATCCACTCCAATCAAGATTGAATTCCCAGACATGGGCTTCCACCGAATCGAATGCAATATAACCAGAATGTTCCTTGTCAAGCCGCTCCATATGCTAGATGACTTTTGTTGCTGGTGGTTTGATTTTCGGATCCAGTCCACTACAGAAGAACCCCCCATGGTATTTATCCTTAATAATCCTATGCCAAATGTTGTCAACAGCCAACGCCCTCCACAAAGTACTTGCCAATAATGCTGAATTGAACGTATTTAAATTTCTGAGCCCCCAGCCCCCACAATGCTTTGGTCTTGCGATGATATCCCATATACAAAGATGGTAGTGATTCGTTGCCTTTTGGCCACTCCATAGGAAGGCAAATAAAAGTTGTCGAATGAAGTTTAAAACAAACTTTGGGATCATCTCCATAGACATCCAAAACACTGATTGACTTTCCAATACAAATTTAACCATAATTAATTTGCCTCCCATGGATAGCAACAAATTACACCAGAGCCCAATTTGTTTTTCAATTTTTTCCACTAGCCAGCCCCAATCATCATCTTTGACTGCTCCTGGTTTTAAAATATAGCCTAAGTACTTGAAACCCAATTTTAAATCAACGAAGGAAAAAGGTAAAATGGTTTTTAAAAGTTCAAGCTCCACATCCTCAAGCCCCCAATAATGAACAATAGCTTTTGTAAATTTATGCTTAGTCCAGATACCGAACAAAAAGCTCGGATAGTGTCTAATATCAATCTCCATTCTGTTGGGTCCACCTTAGACATTACAAGAACATCATCCACAAACATTAAATGGATAATTTTTAGATGTTGCGTTAACTTTATACCAGAAAAATTTTGGTGAGCAATACCTTTTGATAGCAGTGGACTTATCCCTTCCATGATCAAGATAAATAAATATAAGGATAATGGGAATCCCTGACGAAGCCCCCTCCAGCTCTTAAAAAAATACGTCGCCTCACCATTTATCAGAACTGCAAAACTGGCACTCGTAACACATCACATTATCCAATCCATGAGCTTTACCCCAAAGCCTATCGAGAGTAAAACCACTCTAAGGTATTCCCAGTCTATGTTGTCATAGGATTTTTTGAGGTCTACTTTCAACACCAGGGATTTGATTTATTTTTTTTAATACTATGGATAGTCTCATGGGCCGAGCCGATTGCATCCTGAACTCTTCTACCCTTTAGAAAACCAAGTTGTTCTGAAGAGAAGCACTTAGATAGAATAGGATTTATACGATTAGCAATGAATTTTGAGATAATCTTGTAGATAAGATTACATAAGGAAATAGGTCAAAAGTCATCGAAGGAGTCAGGCTTGTTTACCTTTGGAATAAGGGCCAGGAAAGTCGAGTTAATACCTCCACAAAGTTTTCCATTCCTCCTCGAGTCCTCCACCATCTCGAGCAAGTCTTCACCTACTAAATCGAAGAAGAAAATGAAAAACTCAATAGTCCACCCATCAGGACCAGGGATTTTTTCTTTGTTAAACTTCCCTAGAACAGATTTGATTTCCTCTAGCGTAACCGGTTTAAGGAGCAAATCAACCTCCTCCTCAGTAACCATTTTTGGATATAGGTTGGAGATCCTCACAAGTTCCGAGTAATATGATCTATCCTTTGCTCTAAAAAAATATTTGAAATGGTTAAACTCCTCCTCTTTAATTGCTTCCTGACCAGTTATCTTGATTCTAGTACTCAAAGTTAATTCCCATGCATGTTTTCTATTTCTATTAAAGCTTGCCATCTTGTGGAAAAACTTAGTATTAGAGTCTCCACTTTGGATCCATGTGACCTTGCTACGTAACCTCCAAGCCTCCTCCTCCTCTCGCAGTAAATTATTTATGTTAGATTCCAACACTTTGAGATTTCCATCGTCCTCTAAGGATAAAGATCCCTCCGCTAATTTATATAACAACTTCTCAATTTCCAATTCCCAATTTTTCATTGATTCTTTTTTTTTAAACGAAACTTCATTTGACCAAATCTTTGTTTGTAATTTTAGTTCTTTAAGCCTCCACACCAATCGTTGTTGACAATTTCCTTCCAGGAGAAATCGGGGGTCACTCCAAACTGTATGAACCAAGTTTTTAAATTTGGATTCCTGCACCCACAGAGAATTAAACTTGAAAGGGAAAGCCTTGTACACTAGAGCATTCACGATTTGAATAAGAATAAGAGCATGGTCTGATATGTAGGGATATTCCACCCATGTTCTTGAAAGTCCCATTGTTGACAACATTCTTTCTGAGACTAAGAATCAATCAAGCCTTCTAGCAACAACAAATTGGCCAGCACACCCATTACGCCAAGTGGGAACCAACTTGGTTGGCTTAAGATCGACTAGCTTCAAGGAGGTAAGTAAATCTCTGAGGAAAAACTCAAAAGAACCGGGAACATATGATCCACCCCAGTTTTATTCTGAAGACAAAATAAAATTTAAGTCACCTGTTATAATAAGATTTGGGATTGTTAGTATATCACTCTTTGCAAAGGAACTCCAGAAGCGCTTTCGTTCTTTACACAGACCATAAAGATTAAGGAGTGCCACCTCCTTTTTTGAGGAGACACAACTACCTGTTACCAGAATTCCACCAGCAGTCAGGAATGGTTTCAGATCAAAGGATATTGGGTCCCAAGCAACCAATAAACCACCAAAATTTTCTAAAGAGTTTATAGCAACTACAGCCCAAGATGGACGGAGTTGGAGAAAAAAATCCCTCGCTTTCTATTCATCCAAAAGGGTCTCTTGAAAAAATACAATATTTGGCCTTGTACGATCCAATAGTCTACGAACCGAGGCATCTTTGAGGGTGCCTCCAATCCCTCCAATATTAAATGAGAGAAATAACATCACTTCACCTTTGCCAGGGCCTTAATTTCTCTAAGGGGCCCTGATTCCGGGGATGTAGGAATACTTTCCTCTACTTTATGACTAGAGCTCACCAGTTTCTTCCATGAGCTTATCGTTTTGACTAGTGATAGTTCTAAGGAAATACCTCGGGACCAAGAAAAGGCTTTACCCCCCTTATGTGAAATATGAGAGGAGGACGAACCCATCTCCAGAGTTGAGCCGTTAGCTTTATTTCCAAGAAAAATAGGTAAGGGAAAACGAATGTCATTGAGGCTGGGTCACAGAGAGTCAAGGGTTTCAGAGAGCTCTGAGTCCTTCTCCTCAACCTATCGGTAACCTGGCAGAATAGGTGAAAGAAGGAGCACATCGTCCTAGAAGGAGTCTGAAGGCACAATAGTATTAGCAACGGGGGTTGCAAGGGATGGTTTCAGACTGTTCCGCAAAGGAAGAGTCGGCAGAGGGTCTATAGGTTGGTTCTCAGCAGAAGATAAAGGCTCCTCGGTCGATAAAAGAGACATCAAATTCCTGGGAAATGTAGGAACTGTTTGCGTGGATAAATCCAACACAAATATCGGTGGTGAAATACAGGGGTTCATGGCTTCTACCAAATGGCTGAGTTGAGCAGAAGACAGAAGGTTGGATCGACAGGGTTTGGAGATCATGCAACCGAGATTGGCTCTCTTCGGCGTAGTATTTTCCAATAACCATTCTGAGGTATTTATGGCCTCCTCCTCACAAGTCAAGGAATTAAACAACACAGGACAGAGAAAATGTAACTTACCAGAAAGGCTAGTATCTGGCTCAAGCAAAGGAGGAGTTGAGCCTCCCAAGGATTCATTCAAGAAATCCAAAGAGGTATCAATTTCACAATAAGTTGGAGGAATCCTCTGCAACTCAGATTCTTCTGAAATATCCTCCATTAGATTCCCCTTGCAGTCACGATGAAGGTGACCCATTTGATGAAAAATGTTGCAGCGTAAAGGCAGGCCAAGATAATCCAAAGGGTGAGCAATCTTTTGACCTCTCCATTCTATTTCGATAGTTTCCGACAAACCACCAAAGATGTCCATCTCCACTAGAACTAGACACATCTTCTACATTGGGGAGCTAAGATATTTGTAGTCCAAAGTGATGAATCTCCCCAGAGTATCACCAATAGCCCTTAAGGCTCCTTCATTCCACAAGAATAGTGAGAGACCAGGAAGGACTACCCAGAGATGTCTGAACTGAAAGAACTCCATCTCAGGATTGAAAGCAATCCTCCACCGTTTCAACATAAGATTAATGCCTCCAAATACCCAAAAGGAACTCAGTAAAAGGGTAGCATCCTCGGGGAATTTGGAGATAAACCCCAGCCAACCTTTTTTGAGGAAGATAACCTCAGGAAAATAGCCAAGAAAGGAAACCCAATGATGTTTAATCCACTCCTCTAGGGGATCTTTGCTCAAAGACTTATAGGATAAACGACCTACAAGAGCGCAGAGAGCCATTCTGCAAGTGTCTTCTAGTCCCATGTCGTTTCCTAATACCAAGTGCTTGGCCTTCCTGTTTTCTTTCCACAGCTTACGACGATAGGAGACTGACTGGGACTGATCAGCTGGATCCTTAAATCCTCCCAAGGAAGAACGAGACGGATTCGAAAAATCAGGAGGAATTGAGGCTGACTGAGTACTATACCTACCACCAAAGGTGGGAAGGGAGGCAGACTCTAGAGAGGCTGAGTTGCAGAGGGAGACGAGAGGGAGAACTAGGTGAGATAGTTTGGATTGATAGTTTATTTAATAAAGGTATGCCTCTCAAAGACCCCGCTTGCAATTTATCCACTGAATCAAACAACCCCACTCGCTTCCAAATATTCTCATCCTCCGGACTCATAAGTAACTTTAAATTATGCTCCATGACAAAATTCGATTCAAAAAACAGGCCAGTTAATGGCGGTCACAACAGTCGCTGACAAGTAAGCATACCAAGAAACAAAAACTGTCACACAGCAGCTGACAAGTTAGCAAACCAAGGTAGAAAGGTTTGAGATCCCAGGAGATTAGTCCCACTCTTATTCAAATAACATAATAAAAATGCAAGAAGCCCCTCCCTTTGTGGGACAGGGAAACAACAAAGGAGGACTCGATCATCAGACCATCCAAAGTCCAACCAAAACCATTCAAAACGAATAAACAAAGAGACTGGAGAGAGGACCTAGAGTCCGACCAACCACTTAAAGAAAACAATAGAATCACCAAATGAAATGGTTAGCCAATAATACTCGTGTAAGAATGGATTGAATGTTCAAATAATGCCTATTTGATATTATGTGTTTACATTGCTTCAAGATACAATTTGGTAATTGCCCTAGTAAAAGATTTTGCAAATAGAGGTTACAGCTCCTTCTACTACATACATAATAGTACCAACCTTTTTTTTGGCACTGAGCGGGAAGGTAAACCCTTTACTAAGTATGTGTTTACATTGCTTCAAGATACAATTTGGGAATTGCCCCCGGTAAAAGCGATGCGTTTCCAATTTATTAATTGGAAGGTTAATGAAGTGTCAAATTTCATACCTTTCATACTTACTTATATGATATGGAAAGCAAACAAACTTTTGAATATTTAAATTAAAGTTAACAAAATTGACTTAATGCTTATATCCTACCCTTTTGATTGAAAATTCATATTCCTTTTAATTGAACATTTTATATTATAACGTTGAACGAACTTTTGGATATTTAAATTAAAGTTAACAAAATTGACTTAATGCTTATATCCTAATCTTTTAATTGAATATTTGATATTATAATGTTTAAGTTAAATATATTTAATTTATGATATAGTTTTATTGAAGAAATTGAGCATAAGAATATTAGGACAAGAAGATTGGTGGAAAAGGCCTCAAGCCATAATTATCAACATTGTATTCATTTTAATGATACAAATATATAATACAATAATGAAACCACCTCAATTGTTCTCACAACGACGCCTCATCGGGAGATAAGGTAGGAGGAGGAAATATAGGAATATAGAAACACACTTAGGATAACAACTATATCCTAGCATGTGAAATATACATAGGTGGTATACTAAGACTTAATGATTGTATATGAGAAAGAGGCTAACATTCCCCCCCTCAATCATAAGTCTGATCAATAATACCAACAAAGCAAGTGCATAAACTGGTACATCTCCAAGTCTTCATGTTGAAACTCCTGAGCTAAGTCGTAATGAAGAACTGCCTGAAAAACCGCCAAATATGGATGTTGAGAAATCTGAAAAATCCCACTATGTAAACATGTGAGCCATAATGCCAAAAATTTGTTCACGGATGTGAACTCCAATATGATGAGAGAGAACAAAGAGAAGTGAATCAGCTGCAAGTCTGCCACATCCCTGAAAATTCCTAACAACTCAATCAATGCCAAGCTGCAATGCAGAAGGATCCATTTTTCCTTTGCTAGGTCCAATCACCATCTAGGTGAACCAAATGTCCACATAATTGCTCTCAAAATCAACATCCCAATGTATGAATTATTATAGAACCATCATTCTGCCAAATTTTTCCATCTACAGACTGTAGTTGCCCATCTAGCAAATTTGATGCCCATCGAGCATATTTGATGTTTGTTGTTGTCGAAACTTTATGTCTGACAACCATCTTCAATTCCATCATTAATTCCCCCCTTTTTTAGCTGAAAGGAGAGACCACAAGTGGTTTCATGAACCATCGTCACTGAAATTTTGAACTCCCCCCTTAAGGTGCATGGGAGTTTCATCATTTTACTCCCCCCTTCTATGCTCAAGAGAGTATCATACTTGTTCCATTTGAGTACAACACAAAGTGGGCATGCAGAAAAAAAACACATGTTATCTCATCCCATGAGGGCCATGCTCGAAAGATACGCCATAAGTGGACCACTTATGTGAGGTACAAAAATGTTATGTGATACAAGATTGGTCTTTACTCAAAATTGAAATCTTCGGTAATACTTATATAATCGCTTGGTTGTTGATGACCATTTCCAAGGATCAATCCACTCATAGTGAATCTTCAATCTTGCAAGTTTCTTCAGTGTTGAACATGAGTCTGAAGAATGGTTATGCTTGCCACAATGATGACAAGGATGGAGATCAAAACACTGATTCTCCTTGTGACCAACTCGATTGCAATGTAGACACTTCTCATTCTAATGTTGGGTGAAGTTGAAGCTTCTTGAAGGAATCCAACGCTTTGGAATATGATTGGTCTGGAATAATTAGGAATATGAAAGGTAACTTCCTTGTCATATCCAACTCCTATTCTATTCTTGTTGTAGATGATTTCTTCCCAATGTCTAATGATGGGCTTGGAAAGAGTATTCTGAGTCTGATTATGTTGAACTTGAACAACTTCATCTTCATTGGAAGTTGCTTCTGAAGTTGGCTTGTTGAGGTTCTCCTTCACTGATTGTTTATCATCATCATTATAGATTGGGTTGTTATGAACAAAAACTAGTTTAGAATACTTCATTGGTTGTTTATTTTTGAGATTTATCAACTATCATTCAATAGTTGGGATTGTGCTTAAAGAAGTCTAACTTTAGCTTGCGTCACTTGCAAACAAGTTAGCATTGATTGAAGAGTTGCTTTGTTCAATATCAATGTGTTGTCTTCAATGGTGTTTATTAGAGTATTTAGAAACTCTAGTAATTCACTACTTTGCTCCATTTGAACACGCTCGCTTGAACTTCTCGTTCACTTGCTCTTCTCACTCGCTTGAATTTGTTTCTCGCTCACTTGAATTTGCTTCCAGAAAGTTGAGGATGTCAGTTACCAAGGAAAATGCATCCAAAAACTTGTGATGTTTACAATGATTTGAGTTAAACTACTCAACCTTGTCAATTTCAACTCAAAATTAAAATCAATCTTGGATGTCGGGCTCAACCGAGAATGCACCCAATTACAAAGAAATTCAACTTGATTTGATTGGATACTTACAAAATAATTATAGTTGTTCTTGATTACTTACAAAAAATACTATTTGCAAGTTTACAATAAATGTCAATTTCAAAGTTGAGTTGATCTTCAAATTTGATGATGCTTTAAGTCCTTGATTATGAGCTTGATGTGTCCAATGTTGATGTGATTGTCAATTTGATATCTTTGTTGCTTCTTAATTGAGAGCTTTGATTGTGCTTGAATGTATGTGCTTCACTGGAATTAATTGTGTGCTTATTTCACTAACCTTCTTTGTACTCCATGTATGTGGGATAACGTCAAAACTAGACGTAAACTAGCTCATAAGACAACCATTAAAAAATCACCAGCACACACTACACAAGGTGTACCTACAATCCCCTTATTCTATTTTAGGCGGATCAAGATCACCATCACCATAAAAAAAAATATTTTTATTAAAAGATGATACATGAATCTTTTAATCTTCCTCTTTCCTCCTTTACAAACTTGAATATGTTGATTATACCATGAAGGTATCCATCTTGCGATAATATTACAAATCGAAGCCTTCACTTTAATCTCCTACTACTAAATATAATTGAAATATATTTCCTTTCCTTTGTGTTCATGTCACTTTAAACCATAAACAATAACATTTTTAAAATTTGCACATAAAGTGATTTATATGCATATGAAACATTAGAACTAAAAGAACTTATCCTTGTAACATCTTATGTTAAGATTGGAACAATGAAGGTGTTGGAGGCCACATAAAATTGACTTTTGAGGAGAGATCGCATAAATTGCTCAATAATCGATTTGTTGAGAGATAATCGCCATGATCAAAGTAGAAATGATAAAACAATTGAGAATTAAACGCCAATCAATTACCAACGCATGCACCAAAATCTCCATTCGTTGTGACGAGTGAAGGACTTTCCTTTCTAAAGAAATCTCAGAGACTCTGCTAGTTCTTCATGACAATAGTGATTTCTTTACCAGGTCTCTCATTACTTCAACGAAACTCCAAAAGGGTATTTACCTTCCTGGGCATTCAAGTTTTGAAATAAAAGAAGTTGTTTAAACTCAAATTGATGCTAAGCAATGAGAGATCCAATGAACTGTCAACAGATTTCAAGCATCAATGACTCTGCAGATCCAGATCGAGTATACGCAGGGACTGAGAAATTGGTTCAAAGTTCAAACAAATCGTGTGGGTTTATTAAACATCAAACAAGAATCTCCAAAAATGAAGAACAAATCAAACAGAAGATTGCATACGACCATCTCCGTAGCCTTCCTGAATTACCCAGAGAACGCTTCAGACTTTTCACACAGTTTTATGGATCACACAGTTCTATGGATCAAAAACTTCGTTGCAATTGCCAGAACTTGCAAAGACATCTATGGATCTAGTCAATCTGGTCGATGGCCAAAGATGGGAAGGTAATTGTTGGGAAGATCTTTAATTTCGCATATCACTAATTGTTGGGCAGATCTTTAAGTCATTTACAGATATAATAAACAATCACAATGCATTGGCTCTTAAGGATTCCCAATTTCATTAATAAAGAGATATATTGACAAACAAAAGCTTGACTCAAATCTATCATGCGGATCTATCACTCAGATCCGATAGAAAAACAATTATAAGAGATTTAGAAATACCTTTTGTTGGCAACGGTGATTCACAATTGGCAACAATTCTACATATAATCCAGGCAGTTAGTTGGTCATTGATTTATTCAGTTTGCTAGAGTCTAATGCTTCCATATAATAGAGATCCCATTTTCGACAGCCACGACACACGGTGAAAGATTTGAAAATTACAGCAGGGAATACTAGACGCCATCCATGGAGGACATGGTTATGCGTTCACAAACTCTCTCGACAACCGCATCATCGAACCCTACTTCCAATGATAACGTGAGTTCTAGTTCAATCTATGCTCGGTGAATGTTTGAGAAACTCACCTAAATCGATATGTTGCATAGATATGGCATGTAGCTGAGTTTGAAACTGATCAGCCGCAATATTTCTTCATTTCCTAACTCAAACAATGCCCATGGAGCACTCTCAACTATCACAGAAAAAAAATCATATCTACACAAACGTTGTAAAGAATGTGGCTATGAAACAAATTGTCCATGAAAAACTATCATGTAATTACAAGCCCTAAGAACTATAGAGCTCTGATACCAATTGAAGAAATTGAGCATAAGAATATTAGGACAAGATTGGCGGAAAAGGCCTCAAGCCATAATTCTCAACATAATACAATAATGAAACCACCTCAATTGTTCTTACAACGACGCCTCATCGGGAGATAAGGTAGGAGGAGGAAATATAGGAATCTAGAAACACACTTAGGATAACAACTATATCCTAGCATGTGAAATATACAAAGGTGGTATACTAAGACTTAATGATTGTATATGAGAAAGAGGCTAACAATGTTTAAATTAAATATATTTCCCCCGGATGGGGTGCCATGTTGATTGCATGCAACCCATGTTATTTATTAATTCTTCATATCTCGGATGGAGGACAACATTCATCGCGCCTCTGTATAGGCTGGATAGTTCCCTCGAGCAGGTTTAATGGAGCTCCCAGTGCGCCATGGAAGATGGACGACGATGGGTACAAGCGGCTTGTGCAAGATCACCTCAGCTCCCTTGGCACCCCTCCATTTCCTCTGGGTTTTTTATGGCTCCTCCCACACAACTCAGATTTCGCATTCGGGTTTTGCTCCTTTCACTCTCCTAGCTCTACGCTTTCTCAAGTTAAGCTTAGTCTGGTTTTCACTCACCATAATACCACGAGAGAGTGGAAATCCTAAGAGGGGACCTTCTTGGTATAGCTATGTAGCCAGGCAGCGGTGAATCCACATGCTTTCCCAAGCTTCTTCAACCTCTCTGATTCACTGTGACATGGAGCAAAATTAGCCTCCAATGGCCTACGTAGAGGAGGAAATTTCAGTTGAACCAATTACGGTGCCGCTGAATTCCCTCCTCTACACAGTCCCGGACACCCAAGATGGGCCTAGAACCAACCTCCCTACCTCTGCTACAACGTGTTCCATGGAAGGGGAAACTTGTATAAACCAAGAAGAAAATCCTTTGGCTGACTGCCCTTCTAGGCCGCCACCACCCACCTCAGCTCCAGTCCGATATTTTCAATCTATTTGCTTCCTGGCGCCAGAACATCTGGAGCTCATATTTGAGATCTGAAAGGACATGCTGGAGCAACTCCACAAGAAAAATTTACTCAACAACAGACTCGACATCCTATTTGAAGCGCTATCGAGCTCGCAAAGTCAGCAGTGTTTCCTGACCTGTGCGCAACTGTACATCTTCACTCCTCGCAACAACACCCACGACAACACAGGTTTTAATGGCTCTTTTGATGCTCAATACTTTAATCTCTCTGCATTTATCTTGCAAAAAAACATAGTGAATTTTCGTATTCTTGTTCAGATTCCATGTTCCATGTTTTGTTCAGATTTTTTATTCCATGTTCTGTTCAAACTTCTTGTTGCATGTTTAGACAGTTATGTCTCAATACTATTATGCCACCTGTTATGGTTTCCAAATGTTTAGCGAAATAGGTGGGGGATTTTCTCTTTTTTGACAACCAGAACAAAAGGGTGCCATCTGTTTCGGTTTCCACTTGTTTGGCGAAACAGGTGGCAACCCCTTGGACATGATTTGATATGTACAATCACAACTGTTTTTTGAGGAAATAAAACTTTTTGATTTACAAAAAAACATAAAAAAACATAAATATTTAATATTGCGTTTATCGATTTTAGAAATGGGGTTATTTATTGTATAAGAACAAGTTAAATAACATGGAAGACAAGAGACTTCCTAGAATTTCTTCAAATTCCATCAAGTGTAAAGAAAAAAAATAAGCATTGCTTAAATACGAACAAATTCTCATGAGCTCCATAGTGAAACTGGGTGTTGGTCAATTCCTAAAACGTCATGGGATGAAAGAGACTGTCACCTTTGTGACAATAAGAGGGTTGAAGATGAAAAACACTTTCTCTTAGATTGTCAAGAATATATCCAAATTAGATCTCAATGTCAAAATATGTGTCGCACTGCCAACCTTCCTAGCCTTTTAACTCAACAAAACTATGGTGATCTTGGAACACTTCTCTTAATGTTTTTAGAGCACATAAATAAAATTCTAAAGAATTCCAAGTAATCACTTGCCTTCTTAAGTTTTAAAAGACCAATTCATTCTCAGTGGACATTAATCATCATCATAATAAGATGAGATGTTAGATTAGAAGTGGCAGGAGCGGGGGGAGTCTTCATGATCCCAAAGGACCTTTAATAATTTATTATGCCTAGGGTCTAGGAAATCAATTAAACAATTTGGCTAAAGTATATACTCTCTTGTGTGGTCTCTCTATAGCCAAGGAGGAAAATATTAGAGCTCTCTCAGTATTTAGGGATTCAATGATCATCATTAAAAAATGACTGGAAAATCCACTCTTGAAGGATTAAAATTAAAAAACATCGTCTCTATAATCAAGCAGAAAACTAGTTATTTTGTTAGAGTCTCCTTCTTCCATATTAAGAGGGATATGAACAAGGGGGAAGATCAATGGGCCAAAATATGCAACTGAGTTTATCCCTAGCACCTTGGTAAAAAATGGGGTTCGTGGCTTTATGGACATCTCCTAAATATTTGATTAAGTGGGTTTCAATGCACATTAAATTTGACATGAATCAACAATTCACTATGAGTTGGCAAAGCATTGGGATGGGAGACCCGAGGACACATAACACCCTCCTCTTCATGTGAAAACACCCTTGGTTCTTGGAAATTGAATGTTGTTATGTGTTTTGGTACATTCGTGGTGGGATAATGGAAGGGTCGAGGATTGAGCGTTGGTGTATTTCGGGCTAGTTCACCCATGTGCCTGGTAATATGGTAAGTCTCCTAGTTAGCTTCGATTGGTTTCATGGTATATGTTTTCTCTGGATTGGTCTTTTCCTTTTTATTAGCCTCATGTGCCAATAGAAAGTCGAGTGCTTGAGCCTCCCCTGTCATGCTTCTTTTACTTGTTTCGACCTTAATATACCACTCAATATCTCTCTCTCTGAGTCAAAATGTTTTGGAGAGTTTGAGGCATTCAAATGGTGGAATTTGTGGGAAGGACCAACATTTCAATTTGGAGAACCTCCAGAACAATCAACTGTTAATTTGGGAGCTTGTTTCTTTAGGGACATGACAAATTTGTTTGTGTTTTTTAATCTAGAAACTAGGTTGGCCATAATTCTGAACCCATGCATATTCCTTTTGAAGTTGTCCCTAGTTGCTTAGAAGCTCATTGTTTATGTGTGACTGTGGATAAAAATTGGAGTTGTTTGGGCTTGGGTTCCCTTGTAAAAGTCCGGTGCTATGAATTCGGGTATAGTGTTGTGATTCTCTCTTGGTCTCAGGCTACTCAAGAAGTGATTCAACCTTTTAGTCATGGTGAATATGCACTGGAATTCCAATATCAAATTTCAGGTAATGTATTGATGTTGATGTTTTTATTATGTTGGTGTGAGGGAAATGTTTGGTTTTCTCCACTGGTATCCTCTTCAGGTTTATTGTGTAGGTGTATTCAATATGGATAATGGATATGTCCAATAGCTTTGTAGAGTCATGTGTCATCATGGAGATCTCATTCAACCTAATCACAACACTTTACTTTCAACATCCTCCAAAGTTACAAAGATGGAGCAGGATTGCATCACTCAAATTGCTAATACCGTGAGCATTTTAGTGCATCAAAAGCAGATAATTGATTTTCCTGAAGCATAGTGCAACATGCTGTGAAATCTTACACTCACCCAACTCATGGTCTCTTATCAATGGCATCCAATAATAGGGAAGCAAATAATTCATTCCAAGCTATGCTAAAGGAGGAAGAGACGGTCCACTAGTTGAGAGATCCTATGGAAATCAAAGGACAAAGCTCCCCTCAATCTAACGAGGGACAAGAAGATAAGGGAAGTGCTCTTATTTGACATTATTGTTATGTATTTCCGAGTTATATTTTTTTAGGAGTATGTGTGAAACATGCCACATGTAGGTGAACCTGGAACATCTATTTTATAGTATCTTGGAAGCTTTTTGATCTATTCACAAAAAAATGTCTTATTTTGTTGAAGGCAACATGAGCTAGAGCTATGTAACTTGTTGCATGCTTTCACTGCAGTCTTTTTAAATTAATACAAATTATGTTCTCGTTTAAAAAATAATAAGAAAATGGCAACAATTTTAAGATGAATCTTTGAATGTCCTCCTATTTTTTATGTCCCTGTAGGATATATATATATATATATATATAGCTATCACTTGTTTTTATTCTCATTTGATCTACAATTGTTTGATATTTTTCTACTTAGAATTTATGTTAGGTTTTCTACTTAGAATTCTTCAAGGTGAGGTTAGGTTTCCGATATTTTTTCTACTTAGAATTTAAGTTAGTTTTTCTACTTAGAATTCTTCAAGGTAAGGTGAGGTTAGGTTTCCCAAGGTGAAGTGAAGTACCTTCTTCAAAATGAGGTTAGGTTTCCCAAAGTGAAGTGAAGTTCGAGTGTCACACATGAACTTCTTGAAAATGAATAAATTTGCTCACAACTTCCATGTTTAATGCTGGACTCCACATGATTCGAAGCTTCGGTTGCAACTAGAATCCTCTTGAATGTTAAGAGGAACTTCGTTCAAATGAGAGGAGGATCTCAATCAATTTGGTGAGAGGTCCCACTTCGTTTAATGCTTTTTCCACGCCACTTAATTCCAAGCATTGCTTGATAATGAAAAGTTAGGAAAGTTTCGTTTCCATTTGTACTGATTTGTAATTAGAGTGATTGTAACTCGTTTTACGTTAAATACGATTAAAGTGATTGTAACTTGTTTTA
>ML791736.1:128148-144308 GCA_009831015.1 Picea engelmannii | reverse complement strand
TGGTATATTGTGGTGTATTGGTGTAACTCTTATACTATTGTTCATTTCTCATTGAATATAATTGAATGGTTTAATTATAAGTTGAAAAAGGTTTTAAATTGTACTTGATACTAATTCACCCCCCTCTTAGTATCAACAACCCCTATGGCGTGGATGCATTTTATGATCACTTTTTGATGGATTGTTGATAAAATTAGAGAATCCATTTACTTTTGGGGTTTTATCTTGGCTTGGGGTGAGGTCGTCCCCCCTTCTTTAAGGTAGGCATTGGAGTTTGAGTGGATAAAGATTATTTATTTCCACATATAAATCCCTCCCCAAGTCTTTTCAAGTGGAAATTTGTACCAAAGAGACGAAAAAGGCCCTCTTAGAAGCTTGGCGTCATTCTTATTGTTGTTAAATTTTTAATTAAATAAAGTACCAAGGCAAGTGTTTCTCATCCCTAGGCACCTAAGGGGTGAGAAAGTGCCTAATGTGGGCCCTAGTCATTTAATTTGTGAGATGCAAATTAAAGGGTGACTTTATGACTAAAGTGAGGGTAAATGAAGAGACATTTAATCTCAGTCACTCATCTAATCTAATCTCAACCATTGGATTAGAAAACTCCTCACCTTCTCTCATGAGGTCGATTGCGGTAGGAGGGCGCACCCTATCTAGGGTTGTTGTTCATTTCATCTTTTGGATATCAAGAGAGAGCAAGAGAGAGGTCAAGCTTGAGAAGAGGCAGCATTTGCAGAGCTGGGCATGCATCCCAAGGTAGCAAGCTAGCATGAGTTTCAAGGCAGAGTACAACATTGAATGCAGTCCATACGGTACAGATTTCTAGAGGTCGTACAACCATTTATTATGCACAGAAATCGAGGGAGATAGAAGAAACATTTATGAGAAGTTTGGCATGCATCCCAAGGCTTCCATACAGTCATTTATTGGCACAAAAATTGAGGCACCTACTGTCATAAATTTCTGGGTGAAATTCTGTACTGTCCATATAGATTTTGGCATGATTTTCGAGGGTCGTACAACACAGTTTTCGAGAAAAAAGGGCACGATTTTTGAGGAGCTATTTCTGCTGCATATTCAATACAGTCTTAGCAAAAATTTGGCACAGAAACTGAGACATTTCGTACATCATTTATTGTTGGGACAACCATACAGTTGTACGGATTTATGGCACAAAAACCGAGGATCTTTCCCTGAACTGTTCAGAAGGATTTTTGCAGAAGAAAGTCTGAGATAAGTTTTTGTAATTTCTGAAGATGAATACGCTGTAAAAGAAATTTCTCAGATGCTCATAAATAATAAAAATCCCTCTCTCACTGGTTTTCCCCTTGTGGGTTTTTCCAGGGTCGATGTTAGACCAAAAATTTATGTGTCATTAATTTGTTGGGTTTTATATGTTGCTGATATTTTATTTCTGCATTATAAACAATGTTCAGAATCCCCATGTTTCAGTTCTGAAATTAATTTTCTGCTAAGTTTTATTTGTTGATATAAAACAAGGTTTGGACATTAAACATTGGATTAAAAAGAAGTGAGACTGAAACTGGGTTGGGGTCTGGAAATTTTACATGGTATCAAAGCTGAGTTGAAGGGAAGCAGAGATTTCAACAGTCAAAAAGTTGGGACAGTAGTCACTTCACAGGGCAGATTTTTGAATTTATTGTTTTCAGCAGAAAAGGGTCAATGGCTACAGGTTTGAGAGTTGAGGACAGACTTGATGGGGCAACAAATTTTGGTGCTTGGAAGGAGAGGATGATCTTGCTTTTGCAAGAAAATGAGTTGTGGGACATTGTGGAGAATACCACTACTCATCCTGTCGTGGTACCTGTTGATGCTACTCTTCTTGCAGCCTATACTAAGAAGAGTATCAAGGCTAAGAAGTTTATTCTTGATGCCATCAAGGATCATTTGATTCCTCACTGGACGGGGAAGACACATGCCTGTGAGATGTGGGAGTCTTTGACTAAATTGTACCAGAGTACAAATGAGAACTGGAAAATGGTTTTGAGGGAAAAAATAAAGAGCATAAAAATGACGAAGGCTGAAAATGTGGTCACATACCTTACTATATTGACACAGGTGAGGGATGAGCTTGGAGTTGTGGGGGAAGCCATAGTTGACAGTGATCTTGTGAGAACAACATTGAATGGAGTTTCCAAACAATGGGTTGTTTTTGTGGAGGGAAATGTTGCTAGGGAGAAGCTTCCTAGTTGGGAAAGTCTTTGGGATGAATTTTTTCAGGAGGAGACCCGGAGAGGTTATGTACATGGCAGTTCATCTACAGGTCAGGAGGAGGAGAATGTGGCTCTTTCTACCACTAGAAAGAAGAAGTTCAAAAAGGGTCCAAAGGGAGGACACAAGCCCAAGGGTGAAGGGAAGAAAGACATGAGCAAAGTCAAGTGCTTTGCATGCCATAAGTTTGGGCACTATGCAGGTCAGTGTCCAAACAAGAATAAGAAACAAACAACAGCTTCAACAGAGGTGGAAGAGTTTTCCACCAAGTTTGACAAGGAATTTTCATTGATTGTGTGTCTATCCTCGAGGACCACTACTTCAGATACTTGGTATATTAACAGTGGTGCCTCTCGCCATATGACAGCATTTCGTGAGCACTTGACAGATCTTACATAGTGTGGAGATTCAGAGGTAGTGTTTGGAGATGATCGGGAGGTCAAGGTAGTTGGTTGTGGCACTGTATCATTTCAGAGGGAGTCTTTGCCTCCCATGACTTTGACAGAGGTTCTATATGTTCTGGGCTTGAAGAAGAACTTAGTGTCAGTTTCTACTATTGAGGAGAAGGGCTATGAGGTCTTGTTCCATGATGGCCAGGTGTTTCTTTTCCCCAGAGGGTCTAGCATCACTTCGGCCAAAGTGATTGGTACTAGACATGAGAGGTTGTACAAGTTTTTGTTCCAACTAGTGAGAGCATTGATTCAGTCTACCATTAGAAAAAGTGACCTGTGTGAGCTATGGCACAGGAGGATGGCACATTTACACCATCGGGCTTTGAGAGTTCTGAGGGAGATGGTGATGGGAGTTCCAGATTTCAGTTCAGAGCACCATGAGCTGTGCAAGGGGTGTGCTTTGGGAAAGTACACCAAGACTGCTTTTCCGAGCAGTGACAGTAGAGAAGCAGGGATACTTGATCTTATACACACAGATGTATGTGGCCCAATGTCTTAGGCATCATTGACTGGTTCCCTATACTATGTTGTATTCATTGATGACTTCTCTCGAAAGTCCTGGATTTTCTTCATGAATACCAAAGGACAAGTCTTCAGTCAGTTCCAAGAGTTCAAATATCTTGTGGAGAACCAGACAGGGAAGAAAATCAGAGTCCTAAGATTGGACAATGGGGGTGAGTATACCTCCAATGAGTTCATGGACTTCTATGCAGGAGAGGGCATTAGGAGGGAGTTGACTGTTCCTTACAACCTGCAGCAGAATGGGGTTGTAGAGAGGAAGAACAGGGCCATTGTTGGGGATGTGAGAGCCATGTTACATGATCAGGGGCTGCCATTATTTCTATGGGTTGAGGCATGCTACACTGCAGTTTATCTGCAGAACAGGAGTCCTCACAAGGCTGTGGGGAGCATGACTCCTGAGGAGGCTTTCTCTTGGAAGAAGCCTGAGGTGGGGCACCTTTGTATTTTTGGGTGCATCACATTTTCATATGTCCCTTCTAAGAAGAGGAAAAAGTTGGAGCCCATGGCAGAGAGAGGGATCTTTGTTGGGTACAGTGAGAATTCAAAGGCTTTCTGTATATACCTTCCTTCCTTGAGGAAGAATGTCTTGAGGAGGGATGTCAGATTTGAGGAGGATGGATCCTTTAGGAAGTCTAGAGGGATAGAGAAGGGTGAGCATTCTTCACCAAAGATTCGGGTGAATCCACAGCAGACTACAGTGACATAGAGTTCAGGGCCACCATTTTCGGGGATGACAGGTTCACAGGTGACAGGGCCACAAGATTTAGGTTCACAGGCTACTGGTCCACAGATTTCAGGATCAGGTACTTCAGAGTCTACTTCAGGATCATTGTCTTCAGGAGATGGCATTGAGCAGGGAGAGTCCCCTCCACATGACACTACTTCAGAGAGGAGGAACCCCAAGTGGCTTCAGGACACTTTGAGAGAGGCATAGGGTTCAGTGGGGAATCCCAGATAGGTAGTGATGGAGAGTAAACCTCCCGAGAGGTTTTGCAGCTACATTGCAATGGTGAGCAGTATTCGAGAGTTTGAGACTTCCAATTTTGAGGAGGCCACTGGTAGACAGGTATGGAGAGATGCCATGATGGAAGAGTACAATTCCATCATGAATAATGATGTCTGGGAAGTTGTTCCTAGACCTGAGGGGAAGTCAGTGGTGACTTCCAGGTGGCTCTATAAACTAAAACATGTTGCAGATGGCAGCATTGAGAAGTACAAAGCTCGATTTGTGGCTCAGGGGTTTTCACGGGTTGAGGGAGTCGACTATGATGAGACCTTTGCACTGGTTTCTAGATACACTTCGATCAGGGCAATGATCTCCATTGCAGCAAATATGGGTTGGAAGATCCACCAGATGGATGTGGAGACCACATTTTTGAATGGTCTTATTGAGGAGGAGGTGTATATTGAGAAGCCATTGGGCTTTGAGGTGCAAGTGAGAGAGTCTCATGTGTGTATAATGAAGAAGGCATTGTATGGGTTGAAATATTCGAGGATAGATGCCTATTTGCAGCAGTTGGGTTTTGAGAAGAGTGAGGTGGATCCCAATCTATACTTCATTGTGGTTGGAGAGGATCATCTCATTCTTCTGCTATATGTGGATGATCTTTTCATTACAAGGGTAGAGAGACTCATCAAAATCTGCAAGGAGAGCCTTGCTTCAGAGTTCGAGATGACTGACATTGGATTGATGCATTACTTTTTGGGATTGGAGGTTTGGCAGGAGCCTGGACACATCTTCCTGGGACAGGGGAAGTATGTGTGTGACATTATGAGCATATTTCATATGGGAGATAGTAGGCCCATGACCACTCCCATGATTACCAACTGGAAGAAGTTTCATGCTTCTGAGTCACTGAGTCACAGTTAGTGGATTCCACCTTGTATCGTCAGTTGATTGGGTCATTGATGTATTTGGTCAATACCAAGCCAGATATTTGTTTTGTTGTCAACACTCTCAGTCAGTTCATGGTGGATCCTAGGAGAGTGCACTGGGTGGCAGCGAAACATGTGCTCAGGTATCTTTGTGGTATGGTAGATTTTGGTCTGGACTATCAGAGAGGAGATGGAGTTCGTCTGGTTGGCTATACAAAATCGGATTGGGCAGGATGTGTCAGTAACAGGAAAAGCACTTCAGGGTGGTTTTTTGGATTGGGATCAATAGTTGTGTCTTGGTTCAGTCAGAAACAAAAGTCAGTGGCTTTGAGTTCTATAGAGGCTGAGTATATGGCAGCCAGTCAGGCCAGTTGTGAGGCCCTTTGGCTTCGCAAGATGCTGGTGGGATTGTTCGGTGTTCAGTTGAGGCCTACTGTGATTTACTGTGATAATCAGAGTTGCATTAAAATCTCAGAGAATCCAGTTTTTCATGACCGGTCTAAGCATATCGATATCCGTTATCACTTCATCCGTGATTATGTTCAGAGAGGCGTTGTAGAGATACAGTACATATCTACAGAGGAGCAGGTTGCAGACATACTCACCAAGGCATTGGGTAGAGGCAAGTTTGTATTTTTCAGGGACAATCTTGGAGTGGTGAGTAACACTCTCCTCGGTATGAGGGAGTGTTAAATTTTTAATTAAATAAAGTACGAACACAAGTGTTTCTCATCCCTAGGCGCCTAAGGGGTGAGAAAGTGCCTAATGTGGGCCCTATTCATTTAATTTGTGAGATGCAAATTAAAAGGTGACTTTATGACTAAAGTGAGGGTGAATGAAGAGACATTTAATCTTAGCCACTCATCTAATCTAATCTCAGCCATTGGATTAGAAAACTCCTCACCTTCCCTCATGAGGTCGATTAGGGTAGGAGGGTGCACCCTAGCTAGGGTTGTTGTTCATTTCATATTTTGGAGATCATGAGAGAGAAAGAGAGAGGTTGATCTTGAGAAGAGGCAACATTTGCATAGCTGGGCATGCATCCCAAGGCAGCAAGCTAGCACGAGTTTCAAGGCAGAGTACAACATTGAATGCAGTCCGTACGGTACAGATTTCTAGAGGTCATACAACCATTTATTATGCACAGAAATCGAGGGAGATAGAAGAAAAAATTTCGATAAGTTTGGCATGCATCCCAAGGCTTCCATACAGTCATTTATTGGCACAAAAATCAAGGCACCTGCTGTCATAAATTTCTGGGTGAAATTATGTACTGTCTGTACAGATTTTGGCACGATTGTTTAGGGTCGTACAACACAGTTTTCGAGAAGAAAGGGCATGGTTTTCGAGGAGTTGTTCCTGCTGCATATTCCATACAGTCTTAGAAAAAAATTGGCACAGAAATTGAGACATTCCGTACAACATTTATTATTGGGACAGTCGTACAGTTGTATGGATTTCTGGCACAAAAATCGAGGAGCTTTCCCTGGACTGTTCAGAAGGATTTTTGCAGAAGAAAGTCTGAGATAAGTTTTTGTAACTTCTGAAGATGAATATGATGTAAAAGAAATTTATCAGAAGCTCATAAATAATAAAAATCCCTCTCTCACTGGTTTTCCCCTTATGGGTTTTTCCAGGGTCGATGTTAGACTGAAAATTTATGTGTCATTAATTTTATGGTTTTTATATGTTGTTGATGTTTTATTTCTGCATTATAAACGATGTTCAGAATCCTCATGTTTCAATTCTGAAATCAATTTTATGCTAAGTTGTATTTTCTGATATAAAACAAGGTTTGGGCATTAAACATTGGCTGAAAAATTAGCGAGACTGAAACTGGGTTGGGGTTTGAAAATTTTACAATTATTGGGGGTTTTATGACCCATTTTTCACTTGGAGGGTCACTCCCAAGCTTCATGGAGGTGCCTTGACCTTAGGTATGGACATGGTCAAGATTTGGAGACATGTTTCAAGGTCTGATGGACATTACTTCATAATTTTTGGAGAACATTTTGTTGAATTCGTCCCCTTCTATGAGGGTTTTAACAATGTAAAGCATCATTTAATTGTATTTTTTACTTAGTCTCTGGTTGACAAGTCATTTTATTTGCCTCATCTGTAAATATAGACACTCCTCTCACTCATTTGGTTGTGAATTATTGGAGATTATTATTGGAGCCATTTAATAGAACATATTTACTTGGTGTTTTCTTGGTGTCAATTCTTAAAGCTCTGTAACATCCCCACTATAATCCCCATTTTAATTAATGCATAATGTAGATATGAATATGGGTATGGCCAAGCAATAGAATATGCAAATTGTATTTTTTTATTTTAATCAATATAATGTGATACCAACTGCTAGGAATGTGGATAGAGATGAGAGTTTATTAATCCACAAGAGAGGGGAATGTCTAGGAGTGTTTAAGAGGGGTCCAAGGAGGAAATTAATTGTGGGTATTAATCCAAACCCATATTTCTAAATTTTATTATCATTGGGGATAACTTCTATTTTATGTTTGAGTGTATGAGAGTCCAATCATTAAACTCATGTAAGAGGGTGGGTGTGAGAGTCACATCCCATATTTATTGGAAGCATGGGAGTTGCAATACAATCAACATTGGGCAGAGTGAGAAGTCAACTGTCTTTGGAAAATAGAGGAAATTTGTATCAGTAGAATATGCAACGTTTTCACATTCAGTTTTTCCATGAACAACAAGGGGGGAGCAAGGGAAAAGGGAATTGGATCTAGACCAAGAAGTTGGGAGAAATCTAGAGCATGCTGGAGAGTTTTTGGAGCATTATGGAGATGAATATTGAAGAACAAGGTTGCCAAGCCTGAAGAATGAACTCATGTGTGAGTTTGCAAGATACCAGATATAATAAATATGCAAAACAGAATGAAAATGCTAGAAATGGAAGAATAACAGTAATATATCCAACATAATCTCCACAATAACACATAAATGATATAAGAACAACAACATAAATAGCACTTTGATTCAGAAAGCAATGTTCACAGGCCTCTTCGAGGGGGAAACCTCCAATCGAGCAGCGCTCTATTACAATAATCTCCAATCTAGGGTTTTCATACCCTCGACCCTTATTTATACTAAATATGTCTATCAAGAGAAGCATCTAGAAGAAGATCCTTCTAGAAGCGAAAGCTTCTATTAGGTCTTCTTACATCCGCCTTATTCTATTTTATTGAAAGGCCTTATTAATATTGACCTTTATTACATCCGAATATATTGATCTACCTATGTGTGGATTAGGACCCTAACATGTCCGCCCCCTTAAAAACAACCTTGTCCTCAAGGCTTGAGATGTGGAAATTGTTGCAGAATGGTAGTTGGTTCCCAAGTGGCATCTGCTGGAGTCGTATCTTTCCACTGGACTAGCACTTCCTTGATGGTTCTCTGACGCAGGCGACACTCACGTTGGTCCAAAACTGCTTCTGGTTGTAGCCAAATGGATCCTTCTTTAGCTAACTCGGGAATGTTGGTTTGAATTTGGCACCTAGTTCCAATCACCTTCTTTAAGCATGAAACATGAAAAACTGGATGTAGCTTCGACTGACTGGGCAGAGCTAACTGATATGCGATGTGTCCCACATGCTTGAGAACTATATAAGGACCATAAAATTTGGGCGCTAGCTTCTGACAATGCTCGGCCTTGAGGGAAGTTTTCTTGTATGGTTGCAGTCGCAAAAACACCTAATCCCCTTCTGCAAATTGACGTTCAGAGCGACCTTGATCTGCTTGTTGCTTCATGCAATTATGTGCCATGACCAATTTCTCTTTAAGGGTACAAATAATATCATCTCAAACTGTAAGTGTTTGGTCAACCACCTATACCTTCAAGGTACCCGGTAAGTATGAGAGAACTGAAGGTGGCTTATGTCCATATACCGCTTCAAAAGGAGTCATGTGAGTAGCTGTATGGTAGGAAGTGTTGTACCACCATTCGGCTAGGGGTAGCCATTGAGCCCACTAATGTTTTTTTTCAGAGGCAAAATACCTCAGATATGTTTCCAAACACTTGTTGACAACTTCTGTTTGACCATCAGTCTGGGGATGATAAGTTATGCTGAGATGAAATTGGGTGCCCTGTAGCTTAAACAGTTCTTGTCAAAAATTGCTTGTGAAATTTGGGTCACGATCAGAAACAATAGAGTGCGGCATGCCATGAAGCTTGAAGACCTGTTCCATGAAAATTTGAGCCACCATGGATGTAGTAAATGGGTGTTGAAAAGCGCAGAAATGAGAATACTTGGAAAGGTGATCCACAACCACCATTATGACTGATTTATTCCCTGATTTGGGTAAGCCAGTAATAAAGTCCATAGAGATATCCTACCAAATAGAAGGTGGAATCAGAAGCGGTTGTAGTGTGCCCGAATATTTGACTATTTCTCCCTTGTTGCATTGACACACCTCACATTTAGCAACACAATTATGAATGTCATGTTTCATACCATACTAGAAAAAAGAACGTTTGACCCTGTCATATGTTCTGGTGAACCCTGAGTGCCCCACTGTGGGTGTAGCATGGAGCTCAAAAAGTACCGTGGATTTAAGCTTTGATTGTTTACTTAAATACAAATGGCCTTTGTATCGAATCTCATCCTGGAGCCAAGAGTACCCTGGGGGAGTCGAAGCCTTGGTCTACAATTGCTGGATCAGATGCAAACTTTTGGGATCTTGAAGACATTCCCGGCGCACAGCTTGGAGCCAATCAAGTACAATGAAAGAAAGGGAAAAAAGGGATCCTTCTTCTTCATATTTTCGGGACAGTGCATCCGCCACTACATTGTCTTTTCCCTTCTTGTAAATGATCTCATAATCATAACCAAAGAGATTAGTCACCCATTTTTGTTGCTCCTGGGAGGAAATGTGTTGTTCTAGAAATTACTTGAGGCTTTGATGGCCGATCTTAATTTGGAAGTGTTTCCCCAAGAGATAAGGGCACCGCAGGTCAACGACATGCAGAATAAACAACATTTCCTTTTCATAAATGGGTTTTCCTAGATTCCTTTCAGACAGTTGCTTGCTAGTGAAGGCCAAAGGTCGACCCTCTTGCATAAGGACATCGTTGATTCCTTTCCCTGAGGCATCACATTCCAACACAAAGGTCTTTTTGAAATTAGGAAGGGCCAGAACTGGAGTGGTGCACATGGTTGTCTTCAAGGTTTGAAAAGCTTGAGCAGTGGCTGGAGTCCAAGTGAAAGAGTTCTTTTTTAGGAGAGCAGTGAGAGGTGCTGCAATATTTCCGTAGTTCTTAACAAACTTGCGATAGTACCCTGTTAAGCCCAGAAATCCATGCAAGCTTTTGAGAGTCTTTGGGTGCAGCCAATCTTGCATAGATTCAATCTTTTTTGGATCCACCCTAACGCCATCCTTGCCAACCATATGACCCAAGTATTCTACTTCTAAGGCACCAAAAGCACATTTAGACTGTTTCATGAAAAGTTGGTGCTGGGAGAGGAGATGGAGAACTTAAACCACATGAGTAAGATGGCTTGTCCAGGTTTTTCTATAGATGAGGATATCATCAAATAAAACTAAGACAAAATGACGAAGAAAGGGATAGAAGACATGATTCACGAGGCTTTGGAAGGTGGAGGGGGCATTACACAAGCCAAAGGGCATGAACAAAAACTAATAGTGGCCCTCATGAGTGTGAAAGGTCATCTTGGGAATGTTTGCGTCTTTCATACGTATCTGGTGATAGCCTGAGCGAAGATCCAGTTTAGTAAAGAATTGGACGCCACTCAATTCATCCAGGAGGTCATCAATGACAGGAATGGGAAATTTTCTTTAATGGTCATTTTGTTGAGAGCACGGAAGTCAGGACATATTCTCCAAGAACCTTCTTTCTTCAGGACCATGACTATAAGAGAAGAGTAAGGGCTCGTACTCAGGCAGATAATGCCTTCATTAAGGAGTTCCTGGACCATTTTCTCAATTTCATTTTTTTGTGAAAAGGGGTGGCGATATGGACGGATATTAGGCGGAAGGCTTCTGGGTACCAGGGGAATGGAATGATCATGAACACTGCGGGAACGAGGGATTCCTTGGGGAGTGGAAAATACCATTTGATGTTTAGAAAGGAGAGCTTGGAGGTCATGCAGTACCGGGGGTGTCTCTGTTTCTTGGATTGCATGGAGTTGGGCAATGACACCAGAATGACATTTTTTGAGCAGCATTTCCATGTGAAGTGAACTAATGACCTCAGGTGAACCAACAGTGATGCCTTGGAATTTATATTGGTGTCCTTCCTGGTCGAATTGCATGGTTAATGCCTTAAAATCCATGAGAATGGGACCCAAAGTTCTTAGCCAGTCGACATCCAACACAATGTCACAACCACCCATGTCGATAGCAAACATATGGGATTTTAGGCGATAGTCACTGATTTGGAGATGCACATTTTCATAACGCCCTCCACATTTCATGGAACCACCATTGGCAATCATGATTTGGAAATTGTTGACAGCATGGATGTAGCAATGAGTTTCTTGGGCATTGCGGTGATGAATACAATTATGGGTGCTTCCACTATCAACCAGAATGATGACCTTCTGATGCTTGATGTAACCGATTAACTTGAGGGTTTGGGGAGCGGAAAATCCAGTGAGATCATTGAGGGAAATGACGGGTTCTACTTCGGGAGGGTCTGAGGGAGGGGTTATGTTAGTGATTTCAGGTGACTTAGACACAAGGGGAGTTTCAACATCCTCTTCCGAAATATCCTTAGAGATGGCCATAAAAATATTTTGTTCCTTACACTTGTGGCCCAGGAAATATTTGTCATCACAATTATAACAAAGGCCTTTGAGTTGGCATTCATCCATTTTAGCCTTGGTCAATTTTTGGATCTTTAATGGGGCGAAGGGAGTAGTGGGAGTGACGGGTTTAGGGTGAGGGATAAAGGAGGGTTTTCGGTTTTGAGATGATACAATCTGTTGTGCTTCTTTAGCTCTTTTAGTAGCCTCCACCCAAGTCGAGGGTTGAGCCATGAGGACATGGGCCCGAATCTCCTCCTTGAGGCCACTGATAAAACACTCTCGAAAGAAAGCATCAGTCGTGCCCTCTATTCAAAAAGCCAGGTGCTCAAAGGTAGCTATGAAGTCTTCTATTGTTTCAGATTGTTTCAACTTTGTCAAATGGCCCAAATGGTTGGTGTTCATGTCAAAGCATTCATAAATCTCAGTCACAAATTGGGTCCAAGCAATATACCCTTGACGGGAAGTTTTTCTCCATTGCCACCATTGCCAACGTTCTTGATCTATATGGAGAACACCATACCGGAGTTTGGCCAAGTCATCTGTGATGTCGTATAAAGAGAAATAATGTTCCATTTGGGTTATCCAACCAGTGGGGTCCAAGCCATCAAATTTGGTCACATCCACCCTCGAAAGGCGTATGTCACGTTGAAAGTGTTGGGAATGGGAGGAATGTTTTTCTTCTGTCTTTGGAGGTGCTTCAGAGAAATGGTCATCTGTAGGGATCTTCAGTTTGGTGCAGGGGGATGCAAAGACAGATTCAAGCTGGGTGGTTAGTTCTTGTTTGACTTCCTCCATTGAGGACTGCATGGTTGTATTTATGGTTGCATTGATGGATGAATCGATGGAGGCAACAGTAGCATTGAGTTGTTTCACTTCTTTTTGGGTCTCGAGGAAACTAGATTGAAAGGTGTTGAAGAAAGTTTCCAGATCTTGGCTATGGGTATGGGCCATGAGGATGGGTGAACTAAAAAGGGGCGGGTGGGGTCAAAAATTTTGCCGAAAAATGATATGGACAAATGTGATAAGGGCGAAGAGATGAATCCAGTGGAATAGGTCTCAAATAATGGTGAAAATAATTCGGTCTGAAGAATGCTGCGGTGATGAAATACCCAAATGCTTAACCAGAAAGAAATGTGTATTTACTTGGCAACCCGAACACAGTTGTGCGGAAATAGATCTGGTCTGTTTTAATTTGTTTATGTTTCTGTCCCCCAAGGGTTAGGTATTCAAGGGTTCTACAGACAAGGTTTTTCACTGTGCTATAACTCTCTGATATACGTGCGGGGTCCAACAGTAGTACTTGGCCCAATATCTCAGGGTACTAACTAAGGAGGATAGACCGTACCCTTATCCGTACTACCCGACTACCCAGGTACTAGAGAGTATCTTCCTGAGTGCTATTCTCGGTGACACTATAGAAGTCCAGCAGCCGATAGGTTTATCTAAAGAGGGCTTCAGGAAATCTAGGTCGATCTGTACAAAGGTGTTGTCTGATGCACTACCACTTGAAGGGGTACCAATAGGGGTTACAAGGGTGGCCAACAGATGTGTGCTTAAGAACCACTTGTATTTCCTACATGTATGAATCCCTCAACCGCGGGTTTATGCACGTAACAACAGATCTCTGTGGCTTAAAGACGTCGGAATACGTCTCTACCCTGGAAAAAAATTCCCACAATTTCTGCCAAGGAAAGTGCTCTGATACCACTTGCAAGATACCAGATATAATAAATATGCAGAACAGAAATAAAATGCTAGAAATGGCAGAATAACAGTAATATATCCAGCATAATCTCCATAATAACATAGAAATGATATAAGAACAACAACAGAAATAGCACTTTGATTCAGAAAGCAATGTTCACAGGCCTCTTCGAAGGGCCAACCTCCAATCGAGCAATGCTTTGTTACAATAATCTCCAAGCTAGGGTTTTCGTAGCCTCGACCCTTATGTATACTAAATATGTCTATCAAGAGAAGCATCTAGAGGAAGATCCTTCTAGAAGCGAAAGCTTCTATTAGGTCTTCTTACATCCGCCTTATTCTATTTTATTGAAAGGCTTTATTAATATTGACCTTTATTACATCCGAATATATTGATCTACCTATGTGCGGGTTAGGACCCTAACAGAGTTGCATTGTAACAAAAAGTGTTGTTGTTGTTTTCCTGGTAGTTTTCCTGGTAGTGAGTTCTATTGAGTTTCCAGCAGAGAGATTCTTGGTTACTTGTGTCAGAGATACCCTGCTAAACAAATGGGATGATCGATGGACTGAGACCAGTTATGGTGTGCATTCCTTGGGTTGGATAGGTCAAGAGGAAGAGACTTGGAGGAAATTCAGGATAGTTTTAGGAGAATACTAGTGGGTTGTGGGATTTTGAGTTGTGAGTGGACTATGAGAGGCACCCTTCTCTTGTGGATTCCTAGCCCCGGTTCGGGGGTGAATTGTTGTTGATATTTGGAACAACAATTCTATGTTTGGGTGGAAATTTATGAGTTCATCCCGCCGTCATCATGAAAAACCCAAAAAATAGATGATTTTAAATCAACCATATCTTCAATTTCAGAGTTTCGATTCAGACGATTTTTTTTAAGTTGGGTGAAATTGTGAGATGGAATCAAATCTATAATTTATTTGGGAAAATTTGGCCCCATGTGCTATAGAAATCTACAAAATCGCGTGGTCATCCACGGAAAACCATGAAAATTTGCAAATTTTTAAATTTCAATAACTTCACTTCCCGGATTTCATTTTGGACGATTTGTTTTTATAAATTGGTTTTTTTTCCAAGAGGAACTCAGATCTACAACCCGTTTTTTCAAATTCCACATAGAAATCTATAGGATTTTTTTGTAATGTCGCAACTCTCTTTTTGTCTTTTGGAAAAAATATGCAAAAATAAAGAAAAAAAAATTGCCCCTTTTTTGTGGGCGAAGAAAGTGCCCTAATACCAATTGTTAAGTACCTAATATTTGAATAACAAAATAAACACAAATATTTAGAACAATATAGATAAATATCCCCTTTATTATTATCAAACCCTTAGGGTAGGGAAACACCATACAATAGATTATATTCTGGAAGAGATCCTCTCCTGCTCACTTGTCTCTTCAAGGGGGCAGCCTCCTAATAAGATACATGCTCCAAATACAATGCTTCTTCTTATTGACTCCATTACATTGCTTGAAACCCCTTCTATAGTGCTACCAACCACCTGTGAACATTCTATAGGAGGAACCTTCTAGAAGTAGAACCTTCTAGTAATTCCTCTTACATTTATTATGTTCATACTAATATATTTAACTACCATGGTGGGCCTTATTTATAGTGGACCTAGTCCACCTTACATTGAATGGCCTCCAATATTATCACTATGGGCCCTTCGACCCACCCATTACCTCTATAGCTACATAACATTTTTTAATTACTAAATATTTGAATAATAAAATCACCACAAAGATTCAAAATAATATCGAGAAATATCCACTTTATTATTATCAAACCCTTAGAGTAGGGAAACACCATACAATAGATCATATTCTATAAGAAATCCTCTCCTGTTCACTTGCCTCTTTGAGGGGGAAACCTCCTAAAGAGATACACACTCCAAATATAATACTTCTTCTTCTTGACTCCATTACATTTCTTTAACCCCTTTGTATAGTGATACCAACCACCTAAGAACATTATTTTGGGTTGTTATATTACTTGCAGTGAAATTTGAAGGTCAAGGTGGATCGATCGAACAAATTCAAAGTCGAAGTAATAGACAAGAAGCCGAAGAAATCAAAATACAAGAGGTCGACAACAGTGTTGGCAAATGCTTAACAGGTAGTGTATGCTTGTCATTGATGGAAAGTACAACAGTGAAGATGGCAGGATCAGAATGTGCATCGATGGACAAACAGGAACAACGTAGGCTGTTGTTGGGAAATTATACCCTACGGACTAGCAAGCTAGGGCTTTAAACTTGCATGCAGATCATGACCCTTCATAAGCTACTTTTAACCTTCTACCCCAACCTAAAACCCTTTTTCACCAGCACACATGGGAAGAACCAACTAACCTTTTTATCGACGGTTGGTGTAGATCCTCCGTTGAGCTTTTATCTCCTTGCTTCTGTTGCTCCTTCCAAAAAGCGATCCTGCAATCAAGACAAAAATATGCATGCATGCTATTGTTCTACTAGAGGGTTAGAGATTAAACACAAATCACATAAAACATATAAGACTCATGTATTTGGGACGGGAAAAGCATCTTTTTATTAATCTCAATATGAACCAACTTA
>ML791736.1:71056-112562 GCA_009831015.1 Picea engelmannii | reverse complement strand
AATTGTACCAGAGTACAAATGAGAACCGAAAAATGGTTTTGAGGGAAAAACTAAAGAGCATAAAAATGACCAAGGCTGAAAATGTGGTCACATACCTTACTAGATTGACATAGGTGAGGGATGAGCTTGGAGCTATGGGGGAAGCCATAGTTGACAGTGATCTTGTGAGAACAACATTGAATGGAGTTTCCAAACAATGGGTTGTTTTTGTGGAGGGCATTTTTGCTAGGGAGAAGCTTCCCGGTTGGGAACGTCTTTGGGATGACTTTGTTGAGGAGGAGAGAGGTTATGTACATGGCAGTTCATCTACAGGTCATGAGGAGGAGAATGTGGCTCTTGCTACCACTAGCAAGAAGAAGTTCAAAAAGAGTCCAAAGGGAGGACACAAGCCCAAGGGTGAAGGGAAGAAAGACATGAGCAAAGTCAAGTGCTTTGCATGCCATAAGTTTGGGCACTATGCAGGTCAGTGTCTGAACAAGAAGAAGAAACAAATAGCAGCTTCAGCATAGGTGGAAGAGTTTTCCACCAAGTTTGATAGGGAATTTTCATTGATTGTGTGTCTATCCTTGAGGACCACTACTTCAGATACTTGGTATATTAACAGTGGTGCCTCTCACCGTATGACGGTGGTTCATGAGCACTTGACAGATATTACACAGTGTGGAGATGCAGAGGTAGTGCTTGGAGATGACTGGGAGGTCAAGGTGGTTGGTTGTGGGACCGTATCATTTCAAAGGGAGTCTTTGCCTCCCATGACTTTGACAAAGATTCTATATGTTTCG
The DNA here is from genome assembly GCA_009831015.1 of Picea engelmannii. Classification (NCBI taxonomy): domain Eukaryota; kingdom Viridiplantae; phylum Streptophyta; class Pinopsida; order Pinales; family Pinaceae; genus Picea; species Picea engelmannii. Next base: position 111,780 of record ML791736.1, on the reverse strand, counting down.
GACTTGAAGAAGAACTTAGTGTCAATTTCTACTATTGAGGAGAAGGGCTATGAAGTCTTGTTCCATGATGGGCAGGTGCTTCTTTTCCCCAAACGGTCTAGCATCACTTTGGCCAAAGTGATTGGTACTAGACATGAGAGGTTGTACAAGTTTTTGTTCCATCCAGTGAGAGCATTGATTCATTCTACCAGTAACAATAATTACCTATGTGAGCTATGACACAGGAGGATGGCACATTTGCACCATGGGGCTTTGAGAGTTCTGAGGGAGATGGTGACGGGAGTTCCATATTTCAGTTTAGAGCACCATGAGTTGTGCAAGGGGTGTGCTTTGGGAAAGTACACCAAGACTTATTTTCCGAGCAGTGACAGTGGAGTAGCAGGGATACTTGATCTTATACACTCAAATGTATGTGGCCCGATGTCTTCGGCGTCATTGTCTGGTTCCCTATACTATGTTGTATCCATTGATGACTTCTCTCGGAAGTCCTGGATTTTCTTCATGAAGACCAAATGACAAGTCTTCAGTCGGTTCCAAGAGTTCAAAGCTCTTGTGGAGAACCAGACAGGGAAGAAAATCAGAGTCCTGAGATCGGACAATGGGGGTGAGTATACCTCCAAGGAGTTCATGGACTTCTATGTGGGAGAGGGCATCAGGAGGGAGTTGACTGTTCCTTACAACCCACAGCAGAATGGGGTTGTAGAGAGGAAGAACAGGTCCATTGTTGGGGCTACGAGAGCCATGTTACATGATCGGGGGCTGCCACTATTTCTATGGGTTGAGGCATGCTACACTACAGTTTATCTGCAGAACAGGAGTCCTCACAAGGCTGTGGGGAGCATGACTCCTGAGGAGGATTTCTCTGGGAAGAAGCATGAGGTGGGGCACCTTTGTAGTTTTGGGTGCATAACATTTTCATATGTCCCTTCTGAGAAGAGGACAAAGATGGAGCCCACGGCAGAGAGAGGGATCTTTGTTGGGTACAGTGAGACTTCAAAGGCTTTATGTATATACCTTCCTTCCTTGAGGAAGATTGTCTTTAGGAGGGATTTTAGATTTGAGGAGGACGGAGCCTTTAGGAAGTCTAGAGGGATAGAGAAGGGTGAGCAGTCTTCACCACAGATTCGGGTGAGTCCGCAGTAGACTACAGTGACACAGAGTTCGGGGCCACCAATTTCGGGGACGACAGGTTGACAGGTGACAGGGCCACAAGATTCAGGTTCACAGGCTACTGGTCCAAAGATTTCAGGATCAGGTACTTCAGAGTCTACTTCAGGATCAATGTCTTTAGGAGATGGGGTTGAGCAGGGAGAGTCCCCTCCATAGGACACTACTTCATAGAGGAGGAAGCCCAAGTGGCTTCAGGACACTTTGAGGGAGACACAAGATTCAGTGGGGAATCCCAGACAGGCAGTGAGGGAGAGTAAACCTCCTGAGAGTTTTTTCATCTACATCGTGATGGTGAGTAGTATTTGGGAGTCTGAGCCTTCCACTTTTGAGGAAGCCACTGGTAGACAAGTATGGAGAGATGCCATGATGGAAGAGTACAATTCCATCATGAAGAACGATGTCTGGGAAGTTGTTCCAAGACCTGAGGGGAAGTCAGTGGTGACTTCCAGGTGTCTCTATAAACTAAATCATGTTGCAGATGGCAGCATTGAGAAGTACAAATCTCACTTTGTGGCTCGGTGGTTTTCACAGGTTGAGGGAGTCGACTATGATGAGACCTTTGCGTCGGTTGCTAGATACACTTCGATCAGGGCAGTGATCTCCATTGTAGCAAAGATGGGTTGGAATATCCACCAGATGGATGTGAAGAACACATTTCTAAATGGTCTTATTGAGGAGGAGGTGTATATTGAGTAGCCATTGGGATTTGAGGTGTATGGGAGAGAGTATCATGTGTGTATATTGAAGAAGGCATTGTATGGGTTGAAACAAGCTCCCAGAGCTTGGTATTCGAGGATAGATGCTTATTTGCAATAGTTGGGTTTTGAGAAGAGTGAGGTGGATCCCAACCTATACTTCATTGTGGTTGGAGAGGATCCTCTCATTCTTCTGCTATATGTGGATGATCTTTTCATTACAGGGGCAGAGAGACTCATCAGCAGCTGCAAGGAGAGCCTTGCTTCAGAGTTCGAGATGACTGACATTGGAATGATGCATTACTTTTTGGGATTGGAGTTTTGGCAGGAGCCTGGACACATCTTCCTGGGACAGGGGAAGTATATGTGTGACATTCTGAGCATATTTCAGATGGGAGATAGCAGGCCCATGACCACTCCCATGATTACCAATTGGAAGAAGCTTCATGCTTCTGAGTCACAGTTGGTGGATTCCACCTTGTATCGTCAGTTGATCGGGTCATTGATGTATTTGGTCAATACCAATCCAGATATTTGTTTTGTTGTCAACACTCTCAGTCAGTTCATGGTGGATCCTAGGAGAGTGCACTGGGTGGCAGCAAAACATGGTCTCATGTATCTTTGTTGTACGGTAGATTTTGTTCTAGACTATCAGAGAGGAGATGGAGTTCGTCTAATTGGCTATACAGACTTGGATTGGCAGGATGTGTCAGTGACAGGAAAAGCACTTCAGGGTGTTGTTTTGGATTGGGATCAGTAGTTGTGTCTTGGTTCAGTCAGAAAAAAAAGTCAGTGGCTTTGAGTTCTACAGAGGCTGAGTATATGGTAGCCAGTCAGGCCAGTTGTGAGGCCCTTTGGCTTCGCAAGATGCTGGTGGGATTGTTCAGTGTGTAGTTGAGGCCTACTGTGATTTACTGTGATAATCAAAGTTGCATTAAACTCTCGGAGAATCCATTTTTTCATGATTGGTCTAAGCATTTCGAGATTATTTATCACTTCATCCGTGATTATGTTCAGAGAGGAGTTGTGGAGATACAATACATATCTACAAAGGAGCAGGTTCTAGACATACTCACCAAGGAATTAGGCAGAGTCAAGTTTGTATTTTTCAGGGACAAGCTTGGAGTGGTGAGTAACACTTTCCTCAATATGAGGGAGTGTTAAATTTTTAATTAAATAAAGTACCAAGGCAAGTGTTTCTCATCCCTAGGCGCCTAAGGGGTGAGAAAGTGCCTAATGTGGGCCCTATTCATTTAATTTGTGAGATGCAAATTAAAAGGTGACTTTATGACTAAACTGAGGGTGAATGAAGAGACATTTAATCTCAGCCACTCATCTAATCTAATCTCAAACATTGGATTAAAAAACTCATCACCTTCCATCATGAGGTCGATTAGGGTAGGAGGGCACACCCTAGCTAGGGTTGTTGTTCATTTCATATTTTGGAGATCAAGAGAGAGAAAGAGAGAGGTCATTCTTGAGAAGAGGCAGCATTTGCAGAGCTGGGCATGCATCCCAAGGCAGCAAGCTAGCACAAGTTTCAAGGCAGAGTACAACATTGAATGCAGTCTGTACAGTATGGATTTCTAGAGGTCATACATCCATTTAGTATGCACAGAAATCGAGGGAGATAGTAGAAACATTTCTGAGAAGTTTGGCACGCATCCCAAGGCTGTGATACAGTCAATTATTGGCACAGAAATCGAGGCACCTACTGTCATAAATTTATGGGTGAAATTACGTACTGTCCGTACAGATTTTGGCACGATTTTCAAGGGTCGTACAACATAATTTTCGAGAAGAAAGGGCATGGTTTTCGAGGAGTTGTTCTTGCTGCATATTCTGTATAGTCTTAGCAGAAATTTGGCACAGAAACCGAGACAGTCCGTACAACATTATTGCTGGGACAGCCGTACAGTTGTACGGATTTCTGGCACAAAAATCGAGGAGCTTTCCCTGGACTGTTAAGAAGGATTTTTGCAAAAGAAAGTCTAAGATAATTTTTTGTAATTTCTGAAGATGAATATGTTGTAAAAGAAATTTCTTAGAAGCTCATAAATAATAAAAATCCCTCTCTCATTGTTTTTCCCCTTGTGAGTTTTTCCAGGGTCGATGTTAGAACAAAAATTTATGTGTCATTAATTTTATGGGTTTTATATGCTACTGATATTTTATTTCTGCATTAGAAACGATGTTCAAAATCCTCATGTTTCAGTTCTGAAATTAATTTTCTGCTATTTTTTGTTTGTTGATATAAAACAAGGTTTGGGCATTAAACATTGGCTGAAAAATCAGCGAGACTGAAACTGGGTTCGGGTTTGAAAATTTTACAATTGTTGGGGGTTTTATGACCCATTTTTCACTTGGAGGGTCACTCCCAAACTTCATGGAGGTGCCTTGACCTTAGGTATGGACATGGTCAAGATTTGGAGACATGTTTCAAGGTCTGATGGACATTACTTCATCATTTTTGGAGAACATTGTGTTGAATTTGTCCCCTTCTATCAAGGTTTTAACAATGTAAAGCATCATTTAATTGTATTTTTTACTTAGTCTCCGGTTTACAAGTCATTTTATTTGCCTCATCTATAAATATAGACACTCCTCTTACTCATTTGGTTGTGAATTATTGGACATTATTATTGGAGCCATTTAATAGAACATATTTACTTGGTGTTTTGTTGGTGTCAATTCTTAAAGCTTTGTAACATCCCCACTATAATCCCCATTTTAATTAATGCATAATGTAGATATGAATATGGGTATGGCCAAGCAATAGAATATGCAAATTGTATTTTTTTATTTTAATAAATATAATGTGATACCAACTGCTAGGAATGTGGATAGAGATGAGAGTTTATTAATCCACAAGAGAAGGGAATGTCTAGGAGTGTTTAAGAGGGGTCCAAGGAGGAAATTAATTGTGGTTATTAATCCAAACCCATATTTCTAAATTTTATTATCATTGGGGATAAATTCTATTTTATGTTTGAGTGTATGAGAGTCCAATCATTAAACTCATGTAATAGGGTGGGTGTGAGAGTCACATCCCATATTTATTGGAAGCATGGGAGTTGCAATACAATCAACATTGGGCAGAGTGAGCAGTCAACTGTCTTTGGAAAATAGAGGAAATTTGTATCGGTAGAATATGCAACGTTTTCACATTCAGTTTTTCCATGAACAACAAGGGGGGAGCAAGGGAAAAGGGAATTGGAGCTAGACCAAGAAGTTGGGAGAAATCTAGAGCATGCTGGAGATTTTTTGGAGCATTATGGAGCTGAATATTGAAGAACTAGGTTGCAGGCCCAGTGAGTGAACTCATGTGTGAGTTGCACTGTAACAAAAAGTGTTGTTGTTGTTTTCCTAGTAGTGAGTTCTCTTGAGTTTCTAACAGAGAGATTCTTGGTTACTTGTGTCATAGAAACCCTGTTAAACGAATGGAATGATCGATGGACTGAGACCAGTTATGGTGTGCATTCCTTGGGTTGGATAGGTCAAGAGGAAGAGACTTGGAGGAAATTCAGGATAGTTTTAGGGGAGTACCAGTGGGCTGTGGGATTTTGAGTTGTGAGTGGACTGTGAGAGGAACCCTTCTCTTGTGGTTTCCTAGCCCATCTCGGGGGTGAATTGTTGTTGATATTTGGAACAACAATTCTATGTTTGGATGGAAATTTATGAGTTCATCCCATCGTCATCATGAAAAACCCAAAAAATAGATGATTTTAAATCAGCGATATCTTCAATTTCAGAGTTTCGATTTAGACGATTTTTTTTTAGTTGGGTGAAATTGTGAGATGAAATCAAATCTATAATTTGTTTGGGAAAATTTGGCCCCATGTGCTATATAAATCTACAAAATTGCGTGGTGGTCCACGGAAAAATATGAAAATTTGCAGATTTTAAAATTTCGATAACTTCACTTCCCGGACTTCTTTTTGGACGATTTTTTTTTATAAATTGGTTTTTTTTCCAAGAGGAACTCAGATATACAACCCATTTTTTCAAATTCCACATAGAAATCTATAGGATTTTTCTGTAATGTCACAACTCTCTTTTTGTCTTTTGGAAAAAATATGCAAAAATAGAGAAAAAAAAATTGCCCCTTTTTTGTGGGCGAAGAAAGTGCTCTAATACCAATTGTTAAGTACCTAATATTTGAATAACAAAATCAACACAAAGATTTAGAACAATATAGATAAATGTCCCCTTTATTATTATCAAACACTTAGGGTAGGGAAACACCATACAATAGATCATATTCTGGAAGAGATTCTCTCCTGCTCACTTGCCTCTTCAAGGGGGAAACCTCCTAATAAGATACATGCTCCAAATACAATACTTCTTCTTATTGAATCCATTACATTGCTTGAAACCCCTTCTATAGTGCTACCAACCACTTGTGAACATTCTATAGGAGGAACCTTCTATAAGTAGAACCTTCAAGTAATTCCTCTTACATTTATTATGTTCATACTAATATATTTAACTACCGTAGTGGGCCTTATTTAATAATATAGTGGACCTAGTCCACCTTACATTGAATGGCCTCCAATATTATCACTATGGGCCCTTTGACCCACCCATTACCTCTATAGCTACATCACATTTTTTAATTACCAAAGATTTGAATAATAAAATCACCATAAAGATTCAAAACAATATTGAGAAATATCCACTTTATTATTATCAAACCCTTAGAGTAGGGAAACACCATACAATAGATCATATTCTATAAGGAATCCTATCATGTTCACTTTCCTCTTCGAGGGGGAAACCTCCTAATGAGATACACGCTCCAAATACAATACTTCTTCTTCTTGACTCCATTACATTTCTTTAACCCCTTTATATAGTGATACCAACCACCTAAGAACATTCTTTTGGGTTGTTATATTATTCGCAGTGAAATTCGAAGGTCAAGGTGGATCGATCGAACAAATTCAAAGTCAAAGTAATCGACAAGAAGCCGAAGAAGTCAAAATACAAGAGGCCGACAGGAGGTCATGTGGAAACCGATTGAAGACCGAATGAAGGTCAACTAGTAATCTGACTTGGTAGTCGATTGTAATAGAATCCCAAGATTCACGAGATTTGTAGCCAATGATATGTGTGGATCTGTAACAATTTTTGGATGCCTTTCTTTAGAGTTTTTCCTACTATAAATCTTATAAATAAGGCATGTTGTAATATTATAATAGATAATATTTATGGAAATCATTTTATAGGTTGTTGGTCATGTATATGTAAGTCGAATTGGATACAGAGTTGTTCCTGTGTAAATAAAGAAGGTATGATGTCGATTGTGTCTTAGTTGTAGACCAAGTTTAGGCATGTAACCTTTTATTCTGAATGAATAAGAAAACAAGAGAGCAAGAATGATCTAAATTATTTTGAGAATGAAATGAAGAAAGATATATAACAATGAAATACATGAAAATATTGTAAGAAATTGAGAGATACAATAATACACAATTCCTATTAATGAGATAAATGTACAGAAACTATAAAAATACTTGTTTGCATGATGCTTGTTTGCATGACCCCTTCCCTACACCATTCACTGACGAACTGTTAGATAATGTGGGAGGCCAAGAGGTATATTCTTTTATAGATGGATTCTCAGGATACCATCAGATCCGGATTGCCAAGGAAGATTGCCATAAGACCACGTTTGCAATAGAATGGGGATCCTACCAATATACAGTGATGCCATTTGGATTGAAGAATGCCCCAACCATCTTTTCCAGGGTGGTGGTCGAAGCATTCAAGGAGTTTCTGCATAAATTTCTAGAAGCATATTTTGATGATTGAACTATTTTTAGTTTATTAAAGAATCATATTGAATGTCTAAGGCTAATGTTGGATAAATGAAAGCAGTTTCAAATTGCCCTGAACCTAAAGAAATGCATTTTCTTTTCACCATTTGGAGTGTTTCTAGGTCATATTGTATGTAAGCAAGGATTGATGGTAGATCCATCCAAAATTTCCATTATAATTGATCTACCCCCTCCTACTTCATTCAAACAGGTGCACACTGCACTGGGACACACAAGATATTACAGGAAGTTCATAAAAGGATATGCTCAGATTACAACACCCATGGAGAATCTGTTGAAAAAATATTGTCAGTTTAGTTGGACAGAAGAATTCCAACAAAGCTTTGACACACTGAAACGGAAAATGGTTACTGTGCCTATTCTGGTTTTCCCAGACTGGACCAAGGAATTTCATGTGCATGTCGATGTGTCTTCCATTCCTTTAGGAGTTGTGTTAGAAAAACTTGGAGGAGGATATATTGACCACCCGCTAGCCTTTGCTAGCAGGAAGCTATCAACTGCTGAAATTTATTACACCACCACTGAGCGAGAAGGGTTAGCCATGGTGTATGAATTGCAAAAATTTTGCCACTACTTGTTGGGAGGACACTTTAAAAATGTTTACTGATCACTTCATGCTGAAATACCTAGTCAACAAGACAGTGTTGGGGGGAAGGATATGCAGATGGCTTCTGCTATTTCAGGAATATGATTTTGAGATCATAGTAAATCTAGGGAGAATGAACAAAGGTCCTGATCACTTGTCAAGGTTGGAACATGGTGAAGATTCAACCAGTTTGGAGGATGCACTATTGGATGCACAACTACTGGTCATTAGAAAGATCAATGACCATTTCACAGAGATAGTCCAGTTTCTATCAACAGGAATGACACTTAGTGAGTACACAATTCCTTAGAATAAATAGCTAGTAGTGTGTGTTGCAGACTTCTCACTTATAGATGGACATCTATACAAGATGGGACCTGATGAGATATTAAGAATATATGTTATGGAGGAAGAATGACCACTGATCCTCATAGAATCTCATGAAGGCATCGCAGGAGGAAATTATGCAGGAAAAGCAACTCCACAGAATGTTCTTACAGTTGGCCTTTGGTGGCCTACCTTACATAGAGATGCTAAAGACTATTCCAGATCCTGGGATGTATGCCAAAGAGTTGGGAAACCTTACAGAAGAGATGAAATGCCACTAGCACCACAACTGACCCTGCAAGCATTTGAGAAATGGGCCATTGACTTCGTTGGACCTATAAACCCACCAAGAAAGCATACAGGAGCAAGCTACATAATTACAATAACATAATACTTGACCAAATGGGTCGAAGCAAGAGCAGTTAAGGAATGTAGTGCAACTACAGCTGCGCGCTTCATATTTGATGACAGCATAACCAGGTTTGGATGCGAAAAGATCCTTATGAGTGATCAAGGTACACATTTCATTAATAAGACAGTTGAAGCCCTGACTAAACAATTTGCAGTCCACCATCAGAAGAGCACACCATACCATCCAGAAGAAAATGGGACAATTGAAGCATTCAACAAGATCTTGGAGACAATGCTGACGAAGATTTGTAGTGTGAACAAGGATGATTGGGATCTAAGAGTACTAGCAATATTATGGTCCTATAGAACCACTTGCAAGAATCTGACGATGCAAACACCTTTTAAGTTGGTATATGGTCTTGAAGTTGTTGTTCCAATGGAATATTTGGTACCAAACCTAAGAATGGTTGCCTTTACAGATATGGATGACCCTGGCATTGTTCAACAGAGGCTTTCACAGTTGGTTGAATTGGAGGAAGACAGATTTATTGCAAGATTCCATCAGTAGGTTCAGAAGGAAAGAGAGAAGGCCTATCATGACAGACACATCAAGAAGAAGGCATTTAGACAAGGTGATGTAGTACTGATATATGACAGTAAGTTCATCAAACATCCTGGGAAGTTTAGAACGCATTGGCTACGTCCATATGAGATCGCTTATGTTACAGAAGGAGGAGTTGCGCATTTGAATACTTTAAAGGGAGAGTGGAAGGAAGGATTAGTGAATGGGAGCTGGTTGAAATTGTACTATGACAACCAGTTGCCCCACAGTTCCCAGTAAATGCAAGAAGAAAAGGATATAGGTACCATGTGCAGTTGAAACTGGGTACCAGACACAGAAAAGACAGTTTGCACAAGGAGGAAAAGGAGGCATAGAACAGAAAGCAGAGGTTGCACTGTGCAGTCTAAAATCGAAGTAAAACAGGAAGCTGAGATCTAAAGTGCCTCGGTATGAGTCACAAGTCAGTTTTGGGGGCCTTTTGGCCCTTGGTTATGGAAGGGAGTGAAGATTAAGGAAGAAAAATGAGAAGATGAACTTCATGGAAGACACAATGACTGTTACTGGGTCGAATTGAGAAAAAGAGCAGAAAATATGGAGTGAATTAATTCATTGGATGAGGAGATCGAGGATGGCATATCATAAAGAAAGAAGGATCGTGGACAACTCAACAAGTGGAAAAATCCATCATTAGATGCTTTGGAGAACCACGCGAGAAGGAAGGAAAGACAGGCCGGTGAAGCCCTGAAAATACGGGTCAAGTTGACCTAGGGTTTTAGACAGCTACGGTTTTGGTATCTAGGGTTTTGGACACCTAGGTTTTGGCCTAAGGATTTCAGTGAGCTATTGTAATGTATAAATAAAGGTCATGAGGACCTAGTTTGGGTCGGTATGATATTGTTGTTGATCCAGTGGTATTGTTTTTATGAGTGATTATAGTTGTGTGAAGGAGAAGTGTTAAGTGTGAGAGCCTTATGGTACTGTAAGATCTTCAGCTGGGTGTGAAGATCAACCCTGCAGTTGGACGCGCAGGGAGGGGAGAGAAAGAGAGGATAAGAAAGAGGATATGCTAGCTAAGAGCACAAACAAGAATTGTATGCTTCGTCTTAATATATTATAAAGCACAGTTCTGTGGACGTAGCCCTAGAGAGACGGTGAACCACATATATTTTGTGTCATGTGTGATTGGTATTATGTCTCTGTCATTGATATACTATGAGTGCATTATTGTTTTAGATATGATAAGTAGATGTGTAGAGTAGATCTTAGTTGATAATTGATATATGAATGTTGTGTTGTTCTTGTATTAGATCCACTTGATATTCCCCTTGGTTGTAGACATCTTTGTCCTGCAACCCCCTCATAACTGCTTCAGGTGAGACTGCACCTGCTTCACAGGTGTTGCCAAAAGGGCTAGTAGTTAGGGATTTGTTGGTTCGTTGTTGTAGCGTTGAATCCCAGGTCTGCCCCTGTGCCAACAATGAATGAATTGCTAGAATGGTGGCAATGTATCTCTGAGAAGAGATGTGACGACTACGCTCATTCGAAAAAAGGTGTTATTTACAATGAGGCTTCAAAGTCCTTTTTAACATAAGGAAAATCCAAAACCCTAACCCTAAAAGATGAAATGCCAAAAGGTTTGTGGGCTTTTATGGGGATAGTTGATATGTCAACTTCTTGAGGATGTAACTTTTGCATACAATCTCCATTTGGGGCACAAAAAATTTCGTTGGAAATTTTTATCCAAGAAGAAGACATTCTGACTGGGCCCATGGTAGATCCTTTGGCTATTGTATGGGACCCCAAATGTCAAAAAAACATCGTTCAAGGCCTCAAAATGGCCCCAGAAGTTTGGGACTTGAAAAAATTCCAAGGTGAAAAATTGTATTTCGAGCCAGTGGAATAGGTGGGTGGCCACCGATATCCACCTGGATCATTCATCCCCCCTTAGGAAGAAATGGTATCCATTGCGTCAAGTTCTTGGGGAATCGTTTTCTGAATCTAAACCTTGGTGAATTTCTTTCTTTGTTGAAGAATATATCATGCTTAGCTTGTTGAAGGTTGTCATGAACCTGTTGTTGGAGGGGATAGATCTGTTCAACCAATCTAGTTGCATGATCTTATTGAGTGTGGGAGGAATCTGTCAATGAATATGTAGAATGAAGAGTATGAAGGGCTCTATTGTAACTTTTCTTGACTAGGAAGTGTGGAGGCACCCCCGTAGGTGAAGTAAGAATATCTTCGTGCTCTTCTAAAAACTTTTTTATCTTCTTCTGCTGGATAGAAAGCTATTGGGTCGAGGCTGCAGTGATAGAAATGTCCTTTGTTTTTCCTTATGACCATATCACAAAGAATCTAAAATTTTTCGTATGAGAAACTACTTTGCGACATTGTTTCGGCAAGACAATAGTCAAAACTACCTCTGGTACCCTGTAGAGTTGACCCCCCAAAGTAACAATGACACTATGGGGTTGAGACTTGTCAACAACATGGAACTTCCATCGCCTAAAATAATATTATAGACATCTAGTGGGGAAACATCACACAATACATCATCCTTGAAGGGCTTGAGGTCATAGGATAGGCGACATTGCTAGCTAATGCAGAGATCTCGACCATGGTGAAGCCACCCAATGTTGTATGGTTGTGGGTGTGGTGTTGTTAGCGATCCAAACTGCTTGATGAACTCTGTTGAGATGAGGTTATTTTGGATTTTGTTATCAACAATGAAATGCAATGGGGTCCCTTTCACCAACATCTGTGAATGGAAGAGGCAATCCCCCTCCTCAGGATCCTCTGGTTCTTCTGGTTGGATTGTTTTGGTCGCGATGGTAGCAGTGGGTTTTGCATAAATTATCTGTCTTATTTATTATTTTTTGAATCAGGGTCTGAGTCGGGGCTTGACTCTGTTTCTTTGAGCTCAACCATCAATGGTTGTTTTGAGCGACATTTATCGGTGTTGTGCCAAGAGATTTTGTGTAAGTCGCACCACTTTCCAGTGTCCTTCATCTTCCAATTACCTTATTTTCCTGTGGCTTGGACTGGTTGTCTTGAGGTCAGTTGTTATGTGAGTTAGGGATGCCTTTACCATACTTTTGTTGTTCTGAATTTGCAGACCCTAACTCCCTCTTGTTCTGCTGCTTAAATTTATGTTTGATTTTGACAGTGTATCAATAAACAAATCCCAATGATGAGATGTCCAAAAACTCCATTTTAGTTTGTATGTACTTGTGTAGAGCCCCATGGTATTTTAGAACAATATGTCACTTGAATTATTTGATACCCAGCTTAGTGTGTAAGTTATGAAAGGTATTTGTGAACTTTGACACTATTTGGCCCCTCTCTTGACATAGTGTTGTCCATCTCATGTATTGGTTGTCATAGTTTCCAAAAGGGTAATATCGTTCCATGATGGAATCCATAAAAAAATCCTAAGTGGGTTCAACCTCAAACATTCTAGGCTCCAAAAATTTTATCACAGTAAGTCTCCCAACAATATTTGACATGGGGGACAGCCTTAAGGAGCGTAAAGGTGATATTTTCTCTATCAAAAAAATTGTGGATAGATAAATAACCTTCTAGCATATTTAACCACTTTTCCAAAGAATATGCATTTATCTGACCTTAAAATACGAGAATATAAAAATTAAATTGTACCTTAAAAGGGGCGGTGCTTCCAAAGTGATTTCTCAATGAAGACGTGTCTAATGTTGTCGACAATCATTTAAGGATTTGGGAAAAATTCTCCATCATTTCATCCCTCTATTGCGTGATGGATTCCTCGAGAAAAAACTGAATAGAATATCCTACTCCATCGTCTCTCTTTTCTTCTGTCATGGGAGGCAGGTTAGGCTGGCAAGAGCAGTTTTCCTCAAGAGAAACTAGCTCGAGACCCAACTCTCTATACCTTGACCTCCTCGGGGACATGCACTAAGAAACGAAAAGGAGTAGCTTGTTCTGATACCAGTGATCCAAATTATTTTGAGAATGAAATGAAGGTAGATATATAACAATGAAATACATGAAAATATTGCAAGAAATAGAGAGATATGGTAATACACAATTTCTATTAATGAGAGAAATGTACAGAAACTGTTAAAATACAGAGTGAATGAACTAACTAGAATGGTGTCATCTTATCTCTGAGAAGATATGTGATTGATATGCTCATTCAAAAGAGCATGTTGTTTACAATGAGGCTACAAAGGCCTTTTTAACATAAAGAAAATCCAAAAACCTAACCCCAGAAGATGAAATGCCAAAAGGTTTGCGGGCCCTGATGGTGGTAGTTGATACGCCAACTTCCCGAAGGCATAACTTTTTCATATGATCTCCATTTTGGGCATACGATAGCGTGTTGGAAATTTCTATCCAAGAGGAACACATTCTGACTAGGCCCAGGCTAAAGACTTTGGCTCTCATCTAGCCCTCCAAACGTCAAAAAAACGTCATTTAGGGCCTCAAAATAGCCCCAGAAGTTTGGGATCCAAAAAATTGTAGAAAAAATGACAAGGTGGACAATCGTGTTTCGAGCTAGTGGAATAGGTGTGTGGCCACTGATATCCACCTGGATCAAATATGCTCAAGGAATGTTGGTTTTCTCGTTTTTGTTTCCAGGGTAAAATATTTGTGCACTGAATGTTTGCTTTGTCATCTCTTTTATAGCCTAAATATTCATTCCTCTCTTATGTTAGGTTTAGCATGGAAGTATTATATTTCCTTACATATGGTATCAGAGCTTGTTTTAACAACCTTAGATCTGATCTAAACCCTAGGTCCAATAAAAGTCATATGTCAAAGATCTTTAAAGTTGTGCTTAAAGAATGGAAAATATCTCGAGAATAGAGATCAAAAAAATCAATCGCCAGAATTTTGAGTTTTGGAAGATTAAAATAGAATATCTCCTTATAGATCAATAATAATGGGTAGTAGTCTATCTAGGTACCATTATGGACAGTATAAAGAGGGAAGAATGGGAGAAACTCAAGAGAAGGGAAAGCAGTATGATTCGACTTTGTCTTGCAGATTCAGTGTTGTTGAATGTCTCAGGTGAAGATTCATCCAAGAAACTATGGGACAAGTTGGGAAGCTTGTACCAATCGAAATCCCTGGTAAATAAGTTGTTCCTTAGAAATAAATTGTATCTTTTAAGGATAAGTGAGGACAGTTCAACGACTGAGCATTTAAATGTGTTTAATAGCATAATAATCTAGTTATCTTCTGTGGATATCAAAATCACTAAGTAGGAGAAATGTATTATCCTTTTGTGTTCTTTGCAAGACTCCTGGGATAGCTTAGTCGTGGATATAGGGCGTAATTCAACCACATTAATGTTAAAAGATGTGGTTTCATCTCTACTATTAGAAGAAATGAGAAGGAATAACATGGAAGGAATGACCAAATATACATTAGAGATGAGAGGTCGACCGATTGACAGATATAAAGGAAAATTCTCCAGTAAAAAGTCCAAGTCTAAGGGTAGATATAAATCCCATGTTTAGTCGATAAGAAAATGTTGGAAATGTGGTAAAGTTGGGCATTAAAAAATGGACTGCAAGTCAAATGCAATGGAAGTAATTATAGGATATGATGATGTTGGTGTGGAATTGATCATACCAGGGTCCTCCACAAGCTACCAACAAAAGGTGTCGAGTATTCTAGAGCGCTGGAATTTTCATCTCCTCCGGAGAGAAGAAGTCCCACCCGAAGCACAACCAAGACAAGAACATAGGGAAGGGAAAGGAGAATACTTAGGAAGGTTTCCAGAATCTTCAAGATTCACCGTATCCTTTCACAAGAAGAACTAATCAAAGGACATATATGAACTCATTCATAACTGGTAATAAAGACAATCAAGTTGCGACAACATTTGCAAACCGTTATAGTGCATTGATCTTATCAGACATAAAGAAGTAAAATAAACAGACAAATAATACCCATGAATAGAGAATTGCACATAATATTTCAAAATTTCAGGTCCTTCCATATATATTATCAAAAGATTTTCTCAAATACAATTTCACAGATACAAGTCATTACTCTGTTACAAGCTTCTGGATCCGGACTCATGCCTCAGAGCTCTATCTACCCTTTTCCCAAAATGGATACAATTTAAAATCATAGAACATTTAGTCTGTCTACGCCCTCTATACCTTCTACCCATCTATATAATATATTCCATCTAACCCTTTACAATCATATGCATCTCGTATATATAGGTTGAGTGGGATCTTTTGGCTTTAGATTATGCATGCTTTCTTGTTCTTGTTCTGTTGTAACTTATTTTTCCTTGTTGGTGTTGCATTGTCCCTCTTCGCAACAGTTTTTTATTTCTTTTCTTGATCCATTATCCATATCCTTTGTGTCTTATGAAACTTGTGTTTGACCAAAATTGGGACTGTAGTCTTCCTTGCGCAACTTCTAACCAAAAACGAAGAGCCCAACAGGCTCCGACCACAATCCTTGACTCGCCCTCGAGTTAAGTCCTTGGCTCTTCCGCGGCTTTTGGGAGTGCATGTTTTTCTCCTTTTTCCTCCTTCTCCACTTTTATTTCATCTTCTTCTTGCGCTATTTCCTTTTCTGCCTCTTCAAATGAAATTCTCAACTCTGTGACCAACTCCAAGGCTCGCTTCTTGACTTTTTGAAAACTCACACTTTTGTCTTGCCACTTCCAAGAAAGGAGTGAGGCTTTGGCTACAAACTGTTGAGTCACATCTATAATGCATCATTTAGGCTTGGATGCAACTAGAGAGTTCCATTTAGAATCAACTGTAGCATCTACCTGAGGCATATTCATGTATGTTGTTTGAAAGATTGGTTGAAATCCACGCATCTCTTTCTTAGGTACTGATTGCGCTTCAAACAAAGCATTCAGCTCATTGTCTGCTTGATGGATCTGATCAAATTTCTCATGTTGCTCCAGCAGATCCATGGTGACCACAACTTCTTCATTGAGCGATTGTATCTTGGCACACACATCCTCCAGATTTTGGTTGCACCTTGCAATGATACCCATCCAATCGCTAACTTCGTGAAATATCCTTCTGCATTCGGTTGTGCATTTGTGTAGTGTTTCTCTAGAATTATTTCCTTCCATCACTACTTTTTCCATCTGCACTTGAAGCTTCCTAGGTTGTTTTTCTGCTTCATGTTGGCTCTCCCGTAGCTGTGCTTCTAGGTTCTCTGTGTGAATGATCAGCTCTGACCATGCTCCATGGAGTAGATTGATATGTTGCTCAGGCTCTCCTGCGGCACTGGATTCCAACAGTTGTGGTGTTGTCTTCCTTATCTCTGACTAGGCTTCGACAAGCTTCTCTTGGACTCTTTCCAGTTTCTATTCCTCCTGGACCTTGGCATATTGCTCTTGCGTCATGCGTTCTTGGGAAAGGAGTGATTCCTCCCTTACAAACTTTGCATCCCTTTCAGCTTGTTGGAGCCTCTTCTCCAGTTGATCAATTGAGGCTCTGATCATCCCTACAAACTGTGTTGATGGCCACTGTGCAAGGTCAGCAAAAGAAGGGGTGGCCTCCCTAGGTACTCGGACCTGCAGTGGGA
This sequence comes from Picea engelmannii, assembly GCA_009831015.1. NCBI lineage: Eukaryota > Viridiplantae > Streptophyta > Pinopsida > Pinales > Pinaceae > Picea > Picea engelmannii. The sequence continues at coordinate 94,698 of ML791736.1, read as the reverse complement.
TTCCATTGGTCGTCGAATTCTCTGAGGGTGTTTCCACCTCTTCCTCTCCTGTAGATGGACCTGATGCAAGTCTCAACCTCAATGCTAATGGCAGGAAAGGTAGTACTTATGTTCTTTCCAGGTAGAGCTGCATCAGCTCTGCGCACTGTTGTGGGTTTTGGAGTGTTACACGTCAATATTACTCAATTGGATAAGTGTCACATGTTCCTCTCAACTGTCGTAAGTGTCGCGTGTTCCTTACAACTGTCGCAAGTGTCGCATGTTGTTCACAAGTGTCGCAAACATCAAACAAACCATACTACCATGATGACGACACTAAGGAGGCACTTAGAATACCTCAGACACTTGATTTGGAGGAAGGAGAATGATCAACTGAAGTCAAGAAACTCTTACCACCTGAAATGAGCTCTTAAATCAGGGTTTTGAAGGAGAGTGCTACTATATATCAGCCTTAGGAGCGCTGGCACTCCCCTATAAGGTCTGAGGGAGCGTTATAACAACAAACTGCCCTTCTGAAGGAGTGCTATCTATCCTTAGAGCATTGGTGCTCCCCTTGAGCCTCCTATGGAGCGCTATAGCACCCTGATGCCCCTTTTGAGGGAGCATTGTCTAATCTAGGCAGTGGTTGGCCCGTTGAGGAGAATAAGGGGAGGATATTTCAAGTTTGGAAGGCAGTTGCATTTGAATTCTTGGTTCAATCAGAAGATCCCTGATCTAAGGAGGGAATTCCTCAACCTACCCTAAAGATACCTCAAGAGGTTAAGCCTCTCTTGACCTATATAAGCAGGCTCTATGATGGTGAAAAGGGGAAGAATTGCTAGCATGAAACCTATGATCTCATAGGAAACACACAGTCAACTAAAGGAGAGTGATCAGTGAAGCTGCTATCATCCAGGTCATGGATCTTTCAAGCAAGGGTTAGACAAAGGGGACTTGACAAAGTTGTCGCATTCGCATCTACGATTGTAAGTACTACTATCGTTATTCTCATTAATATGACACGCTTGTCCTGTTTCTTTCTAGTTTGTGTCTGATCTTACATGAACTTATCGTTGATAGATAGATCTATTTTCAAGCTAATATCAATAGAGTAGGAAGTGGTCGTACTTTGTTTGTCTACAGGGCTCGTCGAGGAACGAAAGATTGGAGCTCAACTCGGAGCGTGCAGGGACAAACGTCGATAAAAGGGTACTTATGTTCTCCTTCCCCCTCATGCATTAGTTTGTATAGATTTGAAAGGAAGTTAGTGTCCACGTTAAGCACTTTTTGTCTTAGAGTTTAGGGTCTATCTCTTTGAGGCAATTTACCTGTCCACGGGAAGATTTTCCTACAATAGAAACTGGCGACTCCACTGGGGAGTCCTCAAATCGAAACATTTTGTTCTGATTTATCCTCATAGACCTTGTCTTACCCCTTGATTGTTCTCAGACCTGGTTCACCCCTTTTTGATTGGTTTCATGAGTTGATTGACTCCCTACCTCATCACACTCAGCTTGATTGACGAGACTGGACTGCAATTTTTGGATTTTTTTACATTTTAGGAGCTTTTTGAACCTGGTGCCCCTGTGCCTGTGTTAACAGAGCACCAACGCTCCCTGAGTGCCTTACATAGAGCGCTATAACGCTCCTTTCCCTTTACAACAGAGCGCCAGCCCTCTTTTGGCCAAAAAACTTTCCAGAATTGCCCTTTTCAGCGTTTTACCTCTGTGTCTCACTTGTTGAGCCTCCCTGTGAGTCAATGCTTCTTCCTTTGCAACTTTTACATCTTTCTTTTTGAAGAACAAACATCTTGTTGTTTAGATTTTGTGGCTTTCTTCATTATTATTTGAGTTTTTCTGTTGTTTGGAGTTTTGAAACTCATGCATTTTTGTTCTCTCCTTTTTGGCTGCGAGAAACTCTGGTGAAGGACATCAGAAGCCTACGGATATTTTCATTTCATCTTAGCTGAGGTCATTGTTCTTCGACATTTCTTTTGGTGTGAAGTTCTTGATTTTTCTTTGTTTTTACTTTTCTTTCGCTTCTTGTTTTGATCACAACGAGAGGGTGTATTGTTTGTACGAAACCTGCTTGTGTTGGTCTGATTTTCATTGATCCAAAATCTAATTAGCAAGACGAGCATTGTTTTGAATGAATAATTATTCACATACAAACAATAAAGAGACATCTTCATGATTGATTTTGCATATTCGAAGGTATTTCAAAATTTTTAGCACTACATCAGGATTTGATTGAAAAAATTTGTTTGAGGACGTTCCTTATCAGTGCTTGTTAGTGAAAAGAACTCTCTCTCTCTCCCTTAGATAGATGTTCATTGAAAAGAAATGAATGCTTATCATCTTTGATGCATTTTCTAAGAGTGAGTCATAATTCCATCTGTTTCACTTCCATGCACCCCTTTTGAGTAAAGAACATCTATAAAATGAACGCTAATTAAAACTTATCTAGAACATTTTCTTTTTTAGGATCCTCCACCAACAGTAGACTAAGACTAGTACTTTGGATTGGGATATGAGAATAACTCTCCAAAGTTTCCAAAACAAACATTAGCATCCTGAGTTAGGGAGAGTCAAATCCAATTGTCGTATAAGTCTGCCTGGGATCCCCCTCTCACACAGGGGTTACGCACGAGGTCACATTCGGGAGAGCTACGGAGATTATCCCTATGTGGTTTGACTGATTGTAGTGGTCAGATCGTATTATGGGGATCGATTAAAGGTAAATCCACAATTATTGCATGGAAGCCTTTTTAGTTGATTTCGGGCTCGATACCCTGCCCGTACGTTCGGATCGGACTGTTGAATGTACCCGCCCAGGGGATGACTGTGAATTGGTAACCTTAGTAGCCATAATCTTTAGGGTCTTACACAAGGTGACAGTGAAGGGAAGTCTCACTGTAACTGGAGCAGACATTGGTCAAACTCACTCAGGATCCTTCGAGGGTAAATCCACAATTACTACGTGGAAGCTTGCACCAAGGCGTAAGTCCGTTAAGCAGGTCGCCATTGTAACTGTTCCACCATATCCCCACCCCTTCTTGACTTGATCACGCGATGTTGGATTTCATCACCAACTAGTACGGTCATCGAGAGAAGTCCCTGTTTGCTTGGTTGTGATTCTTAGATTCTATTAGCGTATGTTGTTTCTTTTCAGTAGTTGGCCATAGATCTTTTTCGCCGACTCTTTTTCGCCAACATCGACCCTCCACGCCGTTCACGGAGGCTACAGGGACTTCCTCCAGAAAATATGGAAGGGAACACCCCTTTACCCCCTCATTCTATGGAGGAATCTCCTCAACAGAGCGAGGCTCAAGACACTACAACTTCCCAAGAAGAAGTTCCCACTCCTTTAGACAATTTTCGAATTGTTTCAAAGTCTCCGGAAGCTTTCCGCATTCCAAAGGGATATGAACGACATGTTCTCCAACTGAATTCAGTTGGTGAATTTGTCGTTGTCAATCCTTCTGACATTCCAACTGGGTCCCGTTCAAACCCTTTAGCCAATGACCCCTTTTGGACTGCAGACATTGTTCGAAGTCCACCACGCATGGTGCGAGACCTTTATGGAATGGGAGTAGGTGTCGACGCACCTATCTCCTACACCATACCATTAAACCATTTTACCGATACTACCATTTTTACGACCACACCGTCCATTGGTCCGAACACATCATCTGTTGGCCCAAGGTCTACTTTTCCTCTCCAGACGTCCCATTCCACAAGGGTCCCTCACATTCCGACTATTCCCGCCGGTAATGCGGTGGTTAGCCAAGTGGCTATTGGCACACCAGTAACACCAAGACCTACATCATCACTCCCTTTTGGGTACAGAGCACTGAATATTTCCACTTCCACTACTACCCAAGTTATACCGGGAAGTTCCATACCCATCCAACAACCCGGAGGGATTGGTCTTGGTGGTCCTAATCCGTTCAGCAATATCGGTTAGTCATTTATGTCTGGTTCTCAAATTCCAGGAACTCTATCTCAAGCTGGGGGGAATCCTCCCATCGGAGGACAACTTCCATTTGGGGGGCACCCCCATGCTAGGGGGCAGCCTCAATCCAGAGCCTACCATCAACCGTATGGACAAAATGTGTCTGCCACTCCTAATCCGTGGAATATCCCTTTTCCAGGAAACCCACAGTTCTCGGCAGGACATAATTCTCAAGCTCCACAACAACCCCCTTATGGACAAACGCCAAATCTAGCTTATAATATTCAAACCCCATCCGGTTATCCTCCGCTTGCAAATGTTTCTCAAAACAACTTGAATCTTGTGTACCCTGGTCAACACCAACCTCATACGAGAGGGCCCACTAGTTACAATTATCCGCATAACCCAGTGTATGGCCCTACTGGTGTCCCCATGCCACACCAGTATTACCCACAGGTTAACCGACAACTACCCTTTCTAGCAACCCTGGACCTTCCAGACTTGTCTCGGTTAACGAATGATCATATTTATCATTCGACGGTTTGGCCAGCTATTCCAGCTAAACTTCCTTCTGATATCCCAAAATTCGACGGAAAGTTCGGAGAAGACCCAAACAACCACGTGATGACTTTCCATTTGCGGTGTTCATCCAACTCCCTCATGGACAATTCTATACATTTGCATCTTTTTCAACGAATGCTTACGGGTTCTGCAGAAAAATGGTATATTGAATTACCACGTGCCTCTTTTCACGATTTCAACTCCCTCACCATGTCCTTCCTCACACACTTCCAACTACCCATTCGATACGAAACGAGTACTGAACTATTGACCTCCCTTCGTCAGACAACTTCCGTACACATCTCCGATCATATTCATGAATGGAGACAACGACGAAGGCTAATCAAAGCGGTCATTCCTGACCAATTATTAGCGGAATGGTTCACTAAATCATTGTTACCCCAGATCACTCGTGATGTTTCCATGGGTGGTGTAGTCACCGAGGAAGAAGCTATTGCCCGAGCTCAGTACTTGGACTTAGTTTATTCACAGTCTGGTACTATGTACGAGTTGATACCAAATGCTACCCGTGCCACTAACGATCCATCCAAACCATCGTCTACCTCGCACGCGGATGGAGTTATTGGCTCCGTCGAAACCCAATCTACTTCCCAGTTGACTGGAACAACTCAGCGGCCCGCTTCAACGGCTGCTCCCAGTCCAACTGCACCCTCTTCTACCCCCCCTCAAACTCAGGTCTCTGAGGTGAATGTGGTCCAATCGACCCCTTCACAACAACTCGGGGGCAAGAATAAAGCGAGAAATAAACCAAAGAAAAACAATAATAACGAACAACCAAAAAATCAACCACAAACCCCTACTGTCGGAAAACAAACACAACGGAAACCGAAGTTCCCATGTCTCATTTGTGGTGACAATCACTACACTCGAGATTGTCCACATCGCGATGAAGTGGCCAAACTTTTTAAAGGAAATTCACAACCCGCTGTGCTTACTCAACCTTTTCCACAGCAACAATCTTTGGTTGCTCAAACCCCCACTGCAGGGGGCAGTTCCAACCAATCCCATGATGAGGCCTCGACAAGTGCCCACATTTACATGTTTAACGAGATTAATATGACCACTCGCACTGCGACATATGACATGCCAGTTAAACCTGATAAGCCGAAGCTACTAATGGTTATGTACCGGACCCATTACCATCTTCCGTTAGTCCTCCATCTGCTATCCCTCCATCCAGGCCACTTCAAATTGAGAAACCTTCGTTTGACTCTATCTTACGCCCTCCTAAGAGCACCATCCAAAAATCTACCTTCAATCGTAATTCACAGAAATCTACCTTCAATCCTAATTCACGGGCTGCCCAAAACTACAACATTGTAGAAGATTTGGCTCAAGCACCGTGCGCTATGTCCGCCTTGGAATTTCTACAACACTGTCCCAGCCAACGTAGAATGATCTTAGCTTCTATCGGCGCTTTTGATCCTGAGTCATCAAATAACTTCACGTTTAATCTGGATGATCATCGACCGCGACTCTCCCACCAGCTAGCTTTTCAAATCGATGTTGTTGTTCACAATCAACATATCCACCGAACTATCTTGGATGAGGGAGCCTCTACTTGTGTCATGTCTTTAGCTTGTTGGAAAGGCTTAAAATCACCTGCCCTTAACAAATCCCCCACGATGTTACGCACTTTCAATGGACGAGGTTTTCATCCTCACAGATTGTTACAATCCGTAGCCGTTCAGTTGGGCGGCAAAACTGTTACCATTGATGTTGAGGTGGTCAATGCCCCCCTCGATTACAACCTACTACTTGGAAGAAGTTGGTTCTATGCTATGACTGTCATCTCCTCGTCGGTGTTTCGATGTGTACAATTCCCCCATCAAGGAAAAATTGTCACTGTCGATCAACTCGATTTTTGTACACCCGACACTCGCGTCCCTGTCACCAACAACATTCCTTTTTTGGAAGACCACCCAATTACATATGAAAGCATTGGTGTTGGCTTATTGAAATCTTCTAGCCTTATGGGTACTTTCCCTACACCACTTCAACCTACCGCGCATCATATTTCCGTCGTCAATATGATCTCGACTATGCCTTATCAATCCTTGGAATCATCTGATCCTTGGGTTGTACCTAGTCCTCTGGAATTTGATGTGCTCGGTGACACTATGCCACTTAGCCCAGCCGAGGCCGCATACGTAGCTATTCAATATGCCTCTCCCTCTTCGAACAACCCACATTCATTGGCACCTTATGCCTACTCGATGCCTTCATGGTTGGATTCGCTATCATCTGCAATCGATTACATTTCCCAAATTTTCCCTTCTGACGAATCTATTATGGAAATTCTTAGTATCGACGATCTACCTTGGGATGATAACCATCATCGATCCTCTTTTCTTCTGCCTTTGGAAGAAATCCACCAAGACATACGCTCTGTCTTCCCTCCCGATGTTACCAATGCTCCGCAATCTCCGATCCTCACACAATATACTCTTTCTGAGGGGAATATGGGTAACATCTCTACCACAATCATTATTGATATTTTGATCGAAGAAGGTGTCGTGGAAAACATTAACCTTGGTGCTAATTGCACACCCGAAGAAGTGGTCTCTTACATCACTTTGTTTAAATAATTATGCGATGTCTTCGCTTGGAGCTACGAGGAAATGCCAGGGATCGACCCTTCAATCGTCGTACACAAAATCAAGACTTACCCTGGTGCAAAACCTGTTCGACAAAAGCTTCGCCCGGTTAATCCCAAGAAAATCACAGCTATAAAGGAAGAAGTTGAGAAACTTCTAAAATCTGGCTTTATCTATCCTGTCCCTTTGACAGAATGGGTCTCCAACCTTGTTCCGGTTGCCAAAAAACAAGGAACCATCCGTGTTTGTGTTGATTATTGAGATCTCAACAAAGCTTGTCCAAAGGAAAACTACCCTACACCCTTCATCGACCAAATCATTGATAATTGCGTGGGGAGCGTCATCTTCTATTTCATGGATGGCTTCTCTGGGTATAACCAGATTGAAATCTTACCTGCTGATCAACATAAGACATCCTTTATCTGCCCATGGAGAACTTTCGCCTATCGAAAGCTACCTTTTGGTCTCAAAAATGCTGGTGCAACTTTCCAATAGGCCATGTCGTACGCTTTCCACGATATCAAACATATCGCAGAACCTTACCTCGATGACTTACCTGCCCACTCATCCAATCGATCTGATCATGTTGATCACTTACGGGCTATTTTTCTTCGATGTCGGTTCTACCATATTCGCTTGAACCCACATAAGTGCATTTTTGCTGTCAAATCCGATCGACTCCTCGATTTCATTGTCTCTAAAGATGGGATCATGGTGGATCCTTTAAAGATTAAAGCCATTCTAGCCTTACCCCCACCTACCAATTTAACCCAACTCTAAATTTTGCAAGGCAAAGCAAACTTCCTTTGTCGTTTCATTTGCAACTACGCCGAGATAACTAAAGGATTCATGCAGTTACTGCAGAAAAACACCCCTTTCATCTGGGATGACACCTCCCAACGATCATTTGATGCTCTCAAGCACGCCTTAACCCATGCACCTTTGTTGCACCCTCCGAAGTATACAAAGGACTACATCCTTTACTTGGTCGCCTCCACTTCCACTATTGCAATGGTGTTAGTTCAGGAGGACCCCAATGGTGAAGAACATGTGATTTATTACCTGAGCAAGAGTCTATCTGGACCCAAACTCCGATATTCACATGTAGAGAAACTAGCTCTGGCAGCCGTCATCACTGTCCAGAGGTTCCGCCATTACATCTTATTGCGCACCACCACGGTGATTGCAGACTCCAACCCCATGTACCACATCTTGACATGTCAAGTACTTGGGGGAAAATATTCTAAATGGATCGTTATCCTTCAGGAATTCGATCTTGAATTTACGAAGTCCAAAGCCAAAAAATCCCTGGTGTTCGCAGAGCTTATCTCTGCTCTCCCTTGTGTCGATGAAGACATCGAACCTATAGATTCTCTCCCCGATGAATCTCTTTTCCTCATCAGCACCTTTGATCCTTGGTATGGAGACATCCTCCATTACCTCCAAACCCAACGCTTTCAGCCTAACATTTCTCGTGAAGAGCGTCGACGTATTCGTCACCACTCTCGTCGTTATCTTATCGTCGGTGACACCTTGTATCGTCGTGGTATTGACACTATCCTTCTACGATGTCTGATTCATGAGGAGGCTGAACGCATTCTGAATGATTGTCACCTTGGTGCCTATGGCGGTCACCTTTCTAGGATGGCCACAACCCAAAAAATCCTACGTGTCGGCTACTTTTGGCCCTTGATTTTCAAAGATTGTATCGAGGCCATCAAAAAATGCCCACCCTGCCAAGTCTTTAACAAGAAGGCACGCACCCACCCTACTATGCTACACCCCATTATCGCCATTGGCCCCTTCTCCAAGTGGGGTATCGATTTCATGCAATGTAAGCCTACCTCAGCCGGGGGGCACGATTATATAATCGTCATCGTCGACTACTTTACCAAATGGGATGAGGCTATGCCTACCTTTATGAACGATGGTCGTACCACAACTCTACTTCTTTTCAACCATATCATAACTCATTTTGGTGTACCACATGCCATTATCACTGATCACGGTGCACACTTCAAGAACCAGATGATGAGCAAACTGCATGTCAAATTGGGTTTTCGCCATGAAAAATCATCCCCTTACTATCCTCAGGCCAACAGATAAGTTGAGGCCATCAAAAAAGTCCTAAAAACCATGATTCAACGCATGGTAGGGGAAAATAAGACATCGTGGCATCTACAACTCTTTTCCGCTCTCTGGGCTTATCGCACTTCCGTGAAAACAGCAACTGGATTTACTCATTTCCAGTTGGTGTATGGCATCGAAGTCGTTCTACCAATCGAGAGTGAGATTCCATCACTAAAACTTAAAGTAGAACTCCTACCCCATACTTCTGCCGAAGAAGAACGTTTCTTATATCTATCCAAGCTGGATGAAACACGTCGTGATGCCACTCTCGTCAATGAGGCACATCAGAAACGAATTAAAAATCAATACGACAAATTCGTCCATCCTCGGAATTTTGCAAAAGGAGACTTAGTCCTCGTCTATGACCAAGCTCATGACAAATTGGGGACAGGTAAGTTAGAACCTCTGTGGCACGGTCCTTACATCGTGAAACGTGTTCTACACAGAGACGCCTACGAATTAGTAGATCATGATGGAATTTCCCTAGGAGAGCCCCGGAACGGGCTTTACCTTAAAAAGTACTATGCCTAGATCACCTAGCATCTATACTTTGTACATTATTGTATTTTAGTTTGGTGTGTCTGTTTCTTTCGCATGCTCAAGTTTTTACCTTTTCCACTCATGAATGTGCTTGTGTTTTCATGCGCAGATGACGTCTTCCTTTCCTATCTTTTTCGGGTTTGCGGATGGATCTAGTCGACATACCCGGAACATTGCTTCGGCAACATGAGTCATTTACCAATTTGACGAGGTGGTGAGTTCATGAGGTATTTGCTGACCAACAACCAATAATATGACAGAATACCACGTTGTCATCGGACTGTTGACCCAAGCCTCCTCCCTAGGTATCTCTCGTATCATCATTTACTTAGACTCCCAACTCGTGGTCTATCAACTTAACCGTATCTACGCTATCCGTAGTTCTATTTTGCTACGTCTCCACCTACAAGTTCATCGTCTTGAACGAATGTTTGATTACATTGAATATAGACACATTCCAAGAGAACTCAACAGTGTTTCAGATTCGTTAGTTAATTACATCATGGATCGGTACCTCGCCCATATATAAGATTTAAGGAAAGCAAAATTGTACATCACATGTAAATTAAAACACATCATAGACATCATCATGTACAAATCATTTGGCACTGCAAAAACTTGGAATTGTATATATATATATGGTGTGGCTGAAATGTTTTGATTACATCAAAAAGTATGTAGAAGAGCAAAATGGTGGGTCTCTACACCTATACAACATCGCCTGACAAGGCATACAAAATACGATCACCGGAGAGACTCTGATCTCTCTGCACTACATTATGCTGGGAGTAACATATCAGTGCACGCACTACACATCTCAGTAGAGAATTGACATTCTCTGGCACTCCCACAGTGTGCCTCTGCATATGTAAAGGCACTTCTCCCCTCCGTAGAGGAGGAATGCCCATCGTGAGGCCTTGGAGTTTTCTTTCAACCTCTCGGAGACCTATCACTGGTACTCCCGGATCTGCTACAACCGGAACACCCCCACGACGACCTGGTATCGGTATATCGGCCAGGCGCACTACTCCCTTGTCTGCATGTTGAAAACAATACATCTTTTAAAAACTCTTCTATATACCCAAAAAAATAAATATACATTAAAAACTTAAAAAACAAAAACTAGACAAGGTGTTGCTCAATCTCTTACCTGACGCATCTCAATCTTCCCACGCGGGTAGAATCAAATCCATACTCCCGTGGAAATCCACCTCAGCATACGGGAAGTCTTCTATCCAGAGATATTGTCGTCTCAACCAAGCAAAGAAATCACCGGTGAAAAGAAACTCTGACTCCGCTACTAGCCTCGGAGACAGACTAGTCCACCTCTCCATCCGTGGTTCGTCCACTGGTCGCACTGCCAGTGCTATCTGAGGCTGCATCTAGGGGATGCGCTCTAAGAAAAATGAGACCAGAAAAGAGCCGTAATCGAACTGTTTCTATCCCATCCTGCACCGTGAAACCTGTTCCTTCACATTCCGAAGGAACCCTGCACTCCAGTTGAACAGTGTTGGTTCCAAGCATTGTACACCATAAGCCACCTGCGATCTTGATGCCAGATGTGCGCTAGTATTGCCCGTCACGCTCGTGATGGCAAACAAAATGGACCGGAGGGGTAGCTCTCGGATATCCTTGATAGGGATCCTACCCCCTACCAGTCTTGCCCCTAGGAAACAGTGACGTGCCAGATACATGCCCACTTGCTCGGGTAGCGCCCTCTGTCCGAAAAAATATATAGGGACCCATGTTTTCGAAAGGCCAGTCAAAAAATACACGTATTCCAACTCAATGGTTAGAAGTTGTGTGCCAATCCGGAATCCTTGCTCCGCGACATCCCATAAGTCGATCATGTGTTCAAGCAATAAAATCTCCTTCTTCATTTTTTGCAATTTGAAGAACTTTAATAAGCCACAAGATCTCAATGCGGCCCGCGTACGAGGACTCTGCAAGGTAGCTAAGTCATCCATCTCATGTTCTCATTCTTTCCACTCGATCATGGTCACCGAAATCACCTACAAAACAAAAATAAAGAATTTCATTATTTCAACGTTTTGGCAATTTCGGCAATTTTTAAAAGAAATTTAAAAACATGGAATCTAATTCCCACATTGTTTAAAAAGACCATGCCCTCTTTTATAATCATCACGCCCTCTCTTAGCCATTCAATATCCATCACACAATAATTAAAACATTTTTAAATGAAAACGATTTGTATTATGGCTGCGTAGGCATATGTGAGAATTTCTTATGGTTTCTTTGCCAAAAACGACCCATCCACCCAAGTGTCAAGGCGTTGGCATGTTGGCTATCACTTTCTAAAACGTTTTTGCTAAAAGAATGTCTAATTCCCATCACTTTTAAAAGAGGTCGATTTGATCTTTTTAGGGCGACTTAGGGCTTCATTTTTTAAATTAAATGTTGTTATAAAAATGAATATTAAACCATGTGCTTGAAAGAAGCAGAGATGAACATCTACCTGGTCCAAACAGCGAGAGAAACGGTCAACCGTAGCTTCGGTATCAAGCGAATAAAGATCCACCTCCACAATGAGAATCTCCACTGCTACAAATCCTTGTGCAAAATGAAATGGTAAATGGAATTTTCATTGTATTACTATTTATAAATTTTCATTTTTTATAAGGTATAGTTATTTATGGGTTTCTCTAACAATATAATGGCATCACTAAACCTCTGGATTGTAGTTTTGACATCGCAGGTTTCCTGGCAGTTATGATCGATTATTTACCTTGTCGTACTCATGAGCATAGTCTTAGTTCGTTTTCAAGCTCGAAAATATAAGAATGCACCGGGTAGACTTTTATCTCTTTTTCAGACCTGCATGGACACACGAAAAGGAACCCCCCTGGAGTCATCTTTAAACTCTTTTCAGACTCTCTAAATATGAAAATATTGTCGAGTGATCTTGCTTCCTTTCACACTCGTTAAAAGGTTCGAAAGGGCGTCTTTCGAGCGATAGTTTATCTCTTTTTCGGTCTCATTAGACTATTGTACAAAAAAGGAACTGAGAGAGTTTTCTTTTAAGTGTTTTTCCAAACTCTATAATCCTAAAAAAACTTCGATTTTTTTGTCTTTGGACTCGCTAAAACACACATCGACAGGCCCATATGGGATCGAACCCTTACTTCTTCCAGTTCGTTAAACAAAAGAAGAGGAACTTACCGAAGGTGAGTTATATCGAGCATGTGTTATCCTCCTCGAGCTCATTAAATCAGAAAGAGGTACTCATCTATCTGGATGGAGAAAAATTTGAAAGAAGCAAGCCAAGCAATCTCTTTAGAACATTACCAAGCAATTTTTAGAGTCGCCCTTGAACACGGTACTTTGTCTTTTGCACGCATTGTAATCCGTTGAACCTCTGCACTGAGACAATCCTTTGAGTTTTTTTCACTCCTTTGGATCACCCGGCGCAAGTCACAGCATCCACTGCACCATCAAGCTTTGGTCCATGTCATGTTTTGATGTTGTGCCTCAGTGTTCAAGGGAAGTATCCACCTCGAGAGTCAGCCATCCCAAATATATTGCCTCAAAACCCATGTCAGTCCATGTTCATTTGATCTACCAATTACATCTCTATGTCTGTTTCATGTCATTGATGGGGGATACATCAAGGCCCTCCCTCGATGAGTCTATTCCTGTCGACTTCAACACATTATCCAGGAATCAGGCTTAGAAACCAGTTAGTACTTTGGGACCTGCATGCCTCAATGGAAAGCCTCCTCACATTCGACAGTAGGTTTACATTATTGACCTCTGATCGGATGATTCCACGGATGTTCAACCTCAACTCATCTATTCACATTCGTTGGAATGTACTAGGGTACCTTGGGAATCATTGACATTAATGGTGATCTCCCTCACACTTGTTAACAGTTCACACCATTAACCGGTAATCAAGTGGTTTCTACCATGTTCAACATCAGGACATCTATTCACATGGTTAGATTCGTACCACATCGGGATTGGTAAGAAGACCCTGGGTTGAGTGATCACTTTGATATATGCTTTTCCCAGGTTGTGAAAGAGTTTCTCTTGGACGAATGATACATACACTATTACATAGATCCACTTTGTATTGGTCGTGGCTATGTCTTGTCATCTCGTAGATCCACTGTGTATTCTTCGTGGCTACGATCAGTCCAGGTCATCAGAGTATAGATCCACATTGTATATTCGGTGGCTATACCTTTTTATCAATACAATTATGGATCCGCAGTGTATTTTATGGCGTCCATATCTTGCAAGTCTTGATCACCCAAGCATAGGTATGTCGCCTTGGGTTTTGAAACATGTCATGATATTTGTTGGATGTTTGTGTGCAGCTTCCGTCAGGTTCTCCGAGTCTATACCCTTGCTTGAAAGTCTACAAAGCATTTCAGTTATCAGATCTTGTCTTCTAACTTCATGCTTTAGGGGGAAATATATTACACATCAATATTACTCAATTGGATAAGTGTCGCATGTTCCTCTCAACTGTCGTAAGTGTCGCATGTTCCTTACAACTGTCGCAAGTGTCGCATGTTGTTCACAAGTGTCGTAAACATCAAACAAAGCATACTGCCATGATGGTGACACTAAGGAGGCACTTAGAATACCTCAGACACTTGATTTGGAGGAGGGAGAATGTTCAACTGAAGTCAAGAAACTCTTGCCACCTTAAATGAGCTCTTAAATCAGGGTTTTGAAGGAGACTGCTCCTCTATATTAGCCTTAGGAATGTTGGTGCTCCCCTATAAGGTCTTAGGGAGCGTTATAACAACAAACTGCCCCTATGAAGGAGTGTTATCCATCCTTAGAGCGCTGGTGCTCCCCTTGAGCCTCCTAGGGAGCGTTATAGCGCCCTGATGCCCCTTTTGAGGGAGCGTTGTCTAATCTAGGCAGTGGTTGGCCCGTTGAGGAGAATAAGAGGAGTATCTTTCAAGTTTGGAAGGCAGTTGCATTCGAATTCTTGGTTCAATCAGAAGATCCCTGATCTAAGGAGGGAATTCCTCAACCTACCCTAAATATACCTCAAAAGGTTAAGCCTCTCTTGACCTATATAAGTAGGCTCTATGATGGTGAAAAGGGGAAGAATTGCTAGCATGAAACCTATGATCTCATAGGAAACACACAGTCAACTAAAGGAGAGTGATCAGTGAAGTTGTTATCATCCAGGTCGTGGATCTTTCGAGCAAGGGCTAGACAAAGGGGACTTGACGAAGCTGTCGCATTCGCATCTACGATTGTAAGTACTGTTGTCGTTATTCTCATTAATATGACACGCTTGGCCTGTTTCTTTCTAGTTTGTGTCTGATCTTACATGAATTTATCGTTGATAGATAGATCTGTTTTCAAGCTAATATCAATAGAGTAGGAAGTGGTCGTACTTTGTTTGTCTACAAGGCTTGTCGAGGAGTGAAATATTGGAGCTCAACTCGGAGCGTGCAGGGACAAACGTCGATAAAAAGGTACTTTTGTTCTCCTTCCCCCTCATGCAGTAGTTTGTATAGATTTGAAAGGAAGTCAGTGTCCACGTTAAGCACTTTCTGTCTTAGAGTTTAGGGTCTAGCTCTTTGAGGCAATCTACCTGTCCGCAGGAAAATTTTCCTACAACATGGAGTACTAGCTCCATTTGTTCCTGCAACGACGTTGCACTCTATCATGATTCCATATCAGGTTCCTTCTATACTTATGATACCTCTACCTCTTTTTGTACCTTATCTTCTAGGGTTGCACTCTTTTGGATAGCACCCTCAACATTGTTCATCGAGGGAGTGCATTGAGGAATTAGGACTTGCGGTTTTGGTACAGTTTGCATCTTCGTTGAAGGTGGAGTGTCTTGAATTGGTACAAAGGGGAAAATTTGTTGGCTCTGGGCTTCGGGGTTTGGACCAATGATTTCTAGTCTTTTCTCAAGTAGTTCGGGGGAGTCCAACTACATGGGCTTCGGTTCGGTGGTTTGGGACAGGATGGAGATTTCTCGAGGTGGGGACTGGGGTTGTGGGGCTGATGGGTGTTGTTCATTAATGATGGTGGTGTATGGAGTGGTGACATGCTCAGGGTCATCTTGGATATCAATAATTTGGGTCGCTTGAGTGCGAGCAACGGTGGATGATATCGGTTGGGGATTTAGAACCTTTACTAGGGAGATCCCCATCCTGGGTTTCTTGGCCAATGAGTCTCAGCTGAAGGAAACACTGAGGATTTCATTGACATCCTTACCTATCAACATGGATTGCTCTAGAAGCAGTGGGAACATAGGAAATGTTCTCTTCTTGTGCTCCAGTGGCTGCATCTCTTCTTCCTCTTCTGAATCTATCTGAACTGGAGATTCTTTCTTCTGTTCCTTCGGGCCCGAGCTTAGTCCTACCCCTACGTCCTATCCCTTTTTATTCAACAGTTCTACTGGAAGAAGATAGTGCATCCCCGACTTGCGCGGGTTGTGTTTAAATCCTAGTCATGACATGACCTCCTTGTCGAAGGCCTCCTCATCTAGGTTAAATGGCAGCATCTGGGTGTTGAAGCCTTGTCCATACGAATGTGTGGTGGTAGTTTTGTTCGACAACATAGGTATTCCAACAAAGGACATACACCTTCAGTAACCACTCACATAACCAAATCAAATATCAACACACTGATGTTTTCACATTGTAAAACCCCTATGGGGAAACATCCATGACCCCAACCAACACGGCCACTTGGAGAAGTTTATTAATGCAAAAGAAAAATATTCTAGAGATATTTTACAAGAGAGTTTCTCACAATCAATCATCGACAAATGACCCTCCATTCTCTTTAAATAGAGATCATGGACCAATCGGGTGTTAAGACATGGATCAGTGGCAGTTAATATCGAGGAGAGTATGAACCGTCGGATCACTCTATGTCAGGAACATATTGTGACCGTAGGATTTCCTAACTACAAATGCATACTAAAGAAACACACTAAGAAACACAATTTTACCTAATGACACATTAGACCAAGTAGATCTTAACTAACTCCTAAGTGTCTAAATATCCTAAAATTCCCCCTTAAGAACAACTTGGGATAGGATTGAAAGATTTACAATGTTGACACAATAGGAGAAGGAAGGAGGAATTAGAGCCTCTCCCCCCTTAATGACAACTTATTGAACTCCTAACATAGTTCTAAGTTTGGAAAACTTCGCTTTTGTAAGAGACTTTGTGAAAATGTTTGCAACTTGTTCTTGTGTAGGGAAAAAGAGCACTTCAATAAATTGATAATGAATGAGCTTTCTGATGAAGTGTATCTATAGCTTGATGTGCTTGTTGTGTTGATTTTGAACTGGATATTTGGCAAGCTTGATGGCACTCTAAGTGTCACACCAAAGCCTAGTCGGATGTTGTTGCCCGAATCCAACTATGAAAGGATCTGTCGAAGCCATAAGGCTTCCTGAATTGCATTTACCGTTGCTCAATACTCTGCTTCTGCTGAAGAAAGTGCAATAGCAATTTTTTTCTTATAGGCCCGAGTGACAGGTCCTTAACCAAGGCTGAAAACATAACCTGCAGTATACTTTTGCATCAAGGTTGTCGGCCCAACCTAAATCAGTGAAACCAACCAATAAGGGAGTCCCCCCTGAATTGTAATGTATCCCAAACTGAATTCTACCACAGACATAGTGAAGTATCCTTTTAGTTGATTTCCAATGTATTTCATAGGGTGTTTGCATATATCGGGAAACAAGACCAACAACAAAGGAAAGATCAGGACGAGTATGAGTCAAGTATAACAGGCTACCAACTAACTGACGGTACAAGGTGGCATCAACTTCAGGAGAAGTACAGGTGGCAGTAAGCTTGAATCCATACTGGAAGGGAGAAGGGGATAGTTTGTAATCATCCATGTGAAAGTGATGAACAAGGCCACAAGAATACTTAGACTAGGAAAGAAAAATTCCTTCATTGGTTTGCAAAACTTGGAGGCCAAGGAAATAGTGCAAAACTCCTAAGTTTGTCATTTCAAATTTCTTCTTAAGGCTGGTTTTCACATGGTTTAAAAGTTTTGAGTCACTACCAGTAAGGATAAGGTCATCAACATAAAGGACAATGATTATGAGATGGCTTCCTACTTTCTTGGTATAGACATTAGGATTAGAATGGCATCTCTAAAATCCGGTGTCAATAAGAATTTTTTCCATTTTGGCATACCAAGCTCGGGGAGCTTGCTTAAGACCATAAAGATATTTCTTAAAGTGAAAAACAAGGCTAGAGTCATTCTGGACATAGCCAAGAGGTTGTTCCATGCAGATTTCTTCTTCCAAATCTCCAAGCAAGAAGGCGGATTTAACATCCATCTGATGGACCTCCCATTTATGTGAGGCAGCAAGGGCAAGAACAAGGTGGATGGAATTCATTTTGGCTACAGGGGCAAAGCTTTCATTATAGTCAATTCCTTCAATTTGGGAAAATCCTTTAGAAACTAACCAAGCCTTGTGTCTTTCAACACTTCCATCTGATGCATACTTAGTTTTGTAGACCCATTTACATCTGATAAGTTTCCTTCCTTTTGGAAGAGGTACAACATCCCAAGTATCATTTTCCATTAAAGAACGATACTCTTCATTCATTGTTGTATCCCAATCTGGATGACCTAAAGCTTCTGCAAATGTCTTTGCATCATGTGTCTGAAACTTGAGCCAAAAGAGAAGAGTCTCGTTGGAACTATGAACGTGTTCGACGTTGATCTGAAGGATCACCAACAAGACCAACAGTTGCTTCTCGTGTTGAATGGACCCATCTAGGAAGCGGTGGAACTGGTGTTGGTTCAGGTTCAAAGGACTCATCTAGAGGAAGGTGAGAAGGAGGAGGTGGATTTTCATCCTCACTGTCATCATCTGAAGAAGAAACCAAAATAGGAACAGAAGAAGGCACAAACGTCGAAGATGGATCGCAGGCCGAAGAAGGCACAATCATCGAATTAATCTCGCAGGCCAAGAGAGTTTCATCAAATTTAAAATATATTCTAATAATAATTTCATTACAATGTGGTTGAATAAATCTATAACCTTTGACATCTTCAAAATAACCAACAAATATACACTTCTCACTTTTAGGCTGCAATGCTTTCCTTTTCTCATCAGGAATGTGAGCCCATGCTATAATTCCAAATACACATAAGTGACTTGCATCTGGTTTAATTTTAGTCCAAGCTTCTTCCAGTGTTATATTTTTAACATCCTTTGTGGGAATGTGATTGACTATGTAATTTGCATAGTTGATTACTTATGACCAATACTTTAGACTTAATCCCTTAGATTGGATCATACAATTAGCCATTTCTTTTAATGTGCGGTTCTTTCTCTTAGCAACGCCATTTTGTTGTGGTGTATATGGAACAATGTGTTGCATTTGGATGCCCTGTGTAGTGCAGTAACTTGTAAAATCAGTGTTCACATATTCACCTCCATTATATGTTCTTAACTTTTGAATTTGATGTCCATATTGCTTCTCTACAAAGGTGTTGTAGGCAAAAAACTTGTCAAAAACTTTTCTCTTAAGTTTTAATAAGTAAACCCAAGTACGTCTGGAAAAATCATCAAGGAAAGTTAAGGAATACTTGCACCCAGAAAAATAAGGAGAAGAAAGTGGACCACATAAATCACTGTGAACAAGTTGCAAAGGGACCAAGGTGTGACAAGAGGCACATCTGTCAAAATTGTCTCAATGATGTTTGCCGAGAACACAACTGGCACAAACACCATATTTGCATGAAACAGGACGAAGAACAGTCACCATCTGTTGATTACATAGTTGTTGCAATGAGCAATAGTTTAGATGACCAAACCTCTCATGCCAAAGTTTGCTCCAGTCATCGCTATGAGAAACAAAAACAAATGAAAAATATGATGACCCAAAGTTGTCAAACTTATACAGCCTGGTAATATCATCAACAATTCTAGTTGCAAGAACATGCTTAGGATCTTTTATATCTTTGATTACAACTTGGTGAGGTGAAAAATCTACGGTTTTACCTTCACCTAAATGAGTGATTTGATATATTGATAGAATGTTACAAGAAAGACTTGGAACACATAATACATCATTGAAATGACCATTATCTACTTGAATTGTTTTAGATCCTACAACACTAAGAGATATGTCATCACCAAAAAATATTTTCTTGGTGTTACATTCATTTAGAGCAGAAAATATGTCTTTATCCTTAGCCATATGATAAGATGCTCCTGAATCAATAATCCACTCATTAGAAGAAGAAGTAGAAGTTGTATTGAAGGAGAAACCAGAAGCGGAAAGTGCATGTCCATGAGACGAAGAAGAATAAGTAGAATCAATATTGATGTTGTGCTTCTTCATCGTTGCTTCTAAAGTTTCCATCTTCTTGAAACATTTGGACTCACCATGACCATCTTTATCACAAAAGTTGCAATGTATGTCAGTCTTCTTATTTTTATATTTTGCTCCTTTTTCACCATTAGGATATGAAGCTATCTAAGCAGGTTTGGGACCCTTATGTTTCTTGTTGTTGTGGCGAGGATGTTGTTTGTTGTTGTAGCGAGGATGTTGTTTCTTTGAATACTTGGGTTTACCTTTCTGCTGGGAAACTGAGGCTTTGTTGGAGATACCTATAGTGTTGATCACTCCAAGTTGTGTAAGCTTATATTCCTCTCTAATCAAAGAAGCACAAAAGGACTCAATAGTGGGTTTTTTATAATCTTTCCCCAGAGCCTCTCTCATGGCATAAAAGGTAGATACAAACACAGAATATGCACTACCTAGCTTAGAAAGAATAAGATATATGCAATGTTCTTCCTCCATTTATATCTCACATTCTTCACATAACATTCTGAGTGTTTTAAACTTAAACAGATAGTCTCCAAGGAAATAAAAATCACTTGGACTTAAGTTTAGTACTTGATTTTCTAACTGTTGTGCTCGAAAAATATTGAGTTTACCAAACACAAATTCAATCTTCTCCCAAGCTTCATGGGGATCATCAATTTCTTTAAGGTGGAACCTTAAATCAGGAGAGATGGACATTTTGATTAGTCCATGTGCTTTTTCACTCCTATTATCCCATTTGAATTTCTTATCATCATCAGTGGGTCCTTTTTCATTTCCCAAGGTAATCTGGTACAAGCCTTTACTTCTTAATAAATCTTTCATATGAGATTTTCATTGGAAGTAGTTGGTGCTGGTAAGCAAGAGATTACTTGTAGAAGCCATATTAAATATGCATATAATATGGATCTAAAAAATGAAACTGATGATCTAGATGGAAACATCTCGAAAAGTTATGTGGTTAAAAAAAAACGGCACTGAAAACGGACTTCGGATGTGAGATTTATGCCATTTTAAAAAATGCATAAACGGTAATCAAATGACCACGTGATAGTGTAAGTTGTTTTATGAAGTGACCTACTTTTATAAAGAGAAGTGGGGATCATTTTTACAATGAATTTATTTTATAAAAGAAAAGTTGCATGAAAAATAAATAACTCTAAAATAAAATATTAAAGCTACTTATAGTGATTCACTTTTATACTTGAAGTGAAATACACTTTACAATTTGAGCATGAATTTTTTCAAAAAAAAGTAACAAAAGAGATACTTGAACTCAATACCACTTACTAAATAAGAAAGTTTTAACCAATTGGTCTAGCAAAACATATTGTATTTTTTTGGAACAGGATTGGGGGTGTTGTTTTTAAAAAAACTATTTTCACACAAGAAAAAAAATTCACTTCTCAATGACAGCAAGGGTTAGATCTCGGTTAGCTTACCCAGAAGATGCATCTTTTCCTATATGTTTCTGATTTTTCGATATCACACAGAGCATGGGGCAAAGAGCATACACAAATATAAAAGAGTACCAACCCGGAAATAAATAATACTTTGCAAAAAAAATGAAAATGCGTATGCAGGCTTTATACCTCTGAATTTGACTAAAATGGTCGTATCTTGGGCAAACGAAAACCTTTTTGAGTGAAATGAAAAGTTTTCCTGAATGAAATGAGCACTCTGGATGCAATGGAATAGTCCTCTCATCCCATAAATGTATGGAAATTACAGAAAATTGAGATGAGAAAACTCAGTTTCACGATCTCGATCTACAACCGGAGTGGGTCTTCAAACATGCTATGATACCATGTTCGACAACACAGCTATTCCAAAATAGGAAGAACACCTTCAGTAACCACTCACATAACCACATAAAATATCAATACACCAATTGTTTCACATGGAAAAACCCCTACAGGGAAACATCCATGGCCCCAACTAATGTAGCCACTTGGAACAGTTTATTAATGCAAAAGAAAAAGATTGCAGAGAGATTTTACAAGAGAGTTTCTCATAATCAATGATCGAAAAATGAACCTACATGCTCTTTAAATAGAGATCATGGACCAATCGGGTGTTAAGCCATGGATCAATGGTCATTAATATCGAGGAGAGTATGAACTGTCGGATCACTCT
Source organism: Picea engelmannii (assembly GCA_009831015.1). Classification (NCBI taxonomy): domain Eukaryota; kingdom Viridiplantae; phylum Streptophyta; class Pinopsida; order Pinales; family Pinaceae; genus Picea; species Picea engelmannii. Next base: position 72,460 of record ML791736.1, on the reverse strand, counting down.
ATGCCGGGAACATATCGTGACCATCGGATTTCCTAACTACAAATGCATACTAATGCATACTAAAGAAACAAACTTTTACCTAACAACACATTAGACCAAGTAGATCTTAGCTAACTTCTAAGTGTCTAAATATCCTAACAGGTTCATGTTGAATGCAATGTTCCGTGTATTCAAGTTGAGCAACTCCTAAGGTATGTGAAACCTCTGAATTGTGTCCTACAATCGGTTGTACCATTTCGAGAACGTTGTGTTGTTGAAGGCAGTGTTCTCCGAGTCTGACCTTGAGCGCCAAGGCTCAAAAATATTTTCCAGTCATCCCTTATCTATTGGTGATAGTGGTATTCTTGCAGGGGGCATCCACTTCAACATGGCTAAAGAAACTAACAAGTATCTGTAAGTGAAGGTGTCATCATTTTCCTAAGCTTCCTCGCAAGCCACCAGGATTTCTTCCAGTAAGTTTCTTCACCAATTGAACACAGTGCCATTGGCACAAACATATTTCACTGATAGGGAATCCAATGTACATTCTCCTTTGTAATACGACTGCATGAACTTGCTATCAATTACGTAGCAAGTGGTCCCGACTATCTCAGGTAGAATGGGGTCAATCTTGGTTATGCACCCCCCCCCTCTGTGTATGAAATCATTCATACAAACTGGCTTCTCCCTTTTTCTTCCCATGCTTGTTGGGACCCTGAAATCCTTTGGATACATCCTCGCCTTCGATGGATAATCAAGTAAGTTGATGGATATCCTCTACGTGAATTGGGTATCTTCAATCCAACCATAGGCTCCTGTCGTGTACCCTGCTAATGAGTAACTTGGTACATCTCTCAACCTCACCAGTAGTGCCAAAAAATAACAAATATCTTATATTCATAATAGTGAAGTTAAAAAGGTTGATGAACTCTAGCTTCGGCATGAACTACATTCATCCCAACTCATCTGGAGCGACACTCCAGAAGACATTGATGTTCATTTGTGAGAACAGAACCTGGTCTGTCGAGTTGAGGTTGAGGAGCTTGACTTGCTCGAACTTCCCTTTGATATCGCCCACGATCTCTCCCCGGGGGTCACAGGGCTCGTATGGCACTGCGTCCTTAGAAACTGCACTTCTTCTCCCTGTAGCTCTCAGCATAGTAACTCTAAACTGTCAACAAACTTCAACAGGATAATTGGGATTGGGGATCACAACTAAGGGGCAAGGGATTGCAAGGCTTGAGCACAATTCATAATTCACAGGGTGTTAAGTTATCTCTATTGTTGTGGGGTATTCTACCCTACGGACTAGCAAGCTAGGGCTCTAAACTTGCATGCAGATCATGACCCTTCCTAAGCTACTTTTAACCTTCTACCTGAATCTGAAACCCCTTTTTTCTTAGGCAAACATGAGAAGAATAAACC
>ML791736.1:23999-50155 GCA_009831015.1 Picea engelmannii | reverse complement strand
TTTTCAAGTCTGTTCTCGAGAAATTTGTTCCCTTATTTGTCTCAAGTAATGCCCTGGATAGATCTCCCCACAGGGACACACTTTTTGGAAACTTTATCCAAGGATCTGCTGGAGGATTTTATGGCGTAAGTCTTAAAGCCCTGCACGAGAGAGAATGGTCCTCTTAGACTTCGACATTTCGGTATTTCGGCACCCGGGGTACCTAAGTGCGAGTTCCCTTGTATTCACAAGTCCCACAACCCCGACTCGCGAAATCCCAAAATAACAGCGAGTGGATGGGTTAGGACATTTTGGTGTTTCGGCACCCGGCATACCTAAGTGTGAATTCCCTTTTACTCGCAAGTCCCAAAACCCCGACTTGTGAAATCCCAAAATGATAGCGTGCGGATAAGTTACGAAATTTTGGCATTTTGGTATCTAGAATACCCATGGGTGAATTCCCTTGCACTCGCAAGTCCCGAAATCCTGACATGCAAAATCCCGAAATGACAGCGTGTAGCTAAATACCGATATTTCGGTGTTTCGACATCCGGAAGGTGAAATCTCAAAATAGTGGAGCATGTTTAGAGTTTGGTGTTTCGGAGTTTCGGCTCCTGGGAAACCCAGGTGCAAGACCTCATGTTGTCGCACATCCCGAAATCTCAATGGAGGAAACCCCAAAATAGTGGAGCATGTTTAGAGTTTGGTGTTTCGGAGTTTTGGCTCCTGGGAAACCCAGGTGCGAGACCTCCTGTCATCGCACATCCCGAAATCACGATGGAGGAAACCCAGAAATAGTGGAGCATGTTTAGAGTTTGGTGTTTCGGAGCTTCGGCTCCTGGGAAACCCAAGTGTGAGGCCTCCTATCATCGCACATCCTGAAATCCCGATGGAGGAAACCTCGAAATAGTGGAGCATGCTTAGAGGTTGGTGTTTCGGAGTTTCGGCTCCCGGGAAACCCAGGTGCGAGACCTCCTGTCATCGCATATCCCGAAAACTAGGTTAGCAAAACCTTGAAATGGACTAGCATGGATGAGTTATGATGTTTCGGCATTTCGGCACCCAAGATACCCAAGGGTAAGCTTCTTGTCCTCACATATCGTCAAATCCCGATAGGCAAACTCCCGAAATGGATTAGCACATATAGATTTCTAAAGGTCAGTTTTCCTTGTATTCGCCAGATGTGAAACTCCGAGGAATGAAACCCCGAAATGAGTTTGGCGAATATAGGTTTTTCGGTGTTTTGGAACCCATGAAACCGAAAGGTAGGAACCCCTCGTCCTCTTATACCGCGAAAACCCGGTACGCGAAACCCCGAAAGGTGGAGTGCCATGTTTTAATCCGAGGCATTTTTAGTTATGACAAACTATTGGTCCCCTTCGTATTTCGACACTTCGAGAGACAAGAGAGCAGGGGAACACATGCATCGTGATTTCCCGAATCATGAAATCCGGAAGTACCTCTCCGGTAAGGCCTGTGGTAATAACCCATGATCACATGGGTAAGGATAAGGGATGGTAGGAACTGCATCAGGCCTCATAGGAAGTCAGGGAATTCTGTTCCTCGGTGAAAAGAAGGAAAAAGCCGAAAAATCTTAGTTCCCGTAGTGGGTGTGTTACAAATTGGTATTAGAGCATGGTTACAACACTTGGCCTTCTTGGGCTCATGAATGAGTTGCACAGGAGTTCCATTCGAAACACTCCTAAAAGGAGTAACCCCCCTGTCTTAACCTTCTTAATCACAAGTCGAGGTTAAGAATGAAAAATCATATTGTGCGTGTGCGTGTGCATGTGAAAAATATGAATTATGTACTGGTTATAAATGAATATAAACATTGACTAACAACCATCATTTTTCTCTTGCACACAAGCAGAAGATCAACCGCGGGAAATTACAGACGTATAGAATGGTGACTCACCATGAAATGGTGGAGGGCTCCCACAATAGAGACGAAGAGTCTGACGAAAGGAGGGTGGTAGGGACCCCTCCATATCTAGCTGAGACTATGAGGAGCCTCATGGTCGAATTGCAGAGCTGCAAGGCTGACAACGAGAGGATGATAAAAGAGCAAGAGAAGCAAATGGAAATTAATGCAGTTTTACTACAGAGCTTATCCGACATACAAAGACAATTGCAACATGAACCTGAGACACAAAAACGTGGTCATGTCAGTGGCCACACTGAAAGGAGAACCTCGAGAAAGGTCCACCCTAGAGATAAGGGACAAGTGTTGGAGGATTCTTCTGGAAAGGAAGCTAGCGACTCAAAGGGATATTCTAGAAGCAGAACTAGATCTCATTCCTGAAGAAAACGAAAGAAGCATAAACTTTCCAAGAGTCATAATCTCGAAGAGTTCAAGAAGGCCAAACCACCCTCCTTCGACAATGAAATAAAGAAGGGAGAGGAAGCGGAGGCCTGGCTTCTTGGACTAAAGAAATATTTCAGAGTCCATGACTTCTCAGAAAAATTGAAGGCTCGAGTAGCCACCTTCAACTTGAATGGAAAGGCTTCCATTTGGTGGGAAGACCTTAAGAATGTAAAAGGGATTCATGAAGAAGACCTATCTTGGGAACGGTTTGAGAAATACTTCAGGAAGAAGTATCTATCGGAAAAATATTTCGACGAAAAGACTAAAGAATTCTATGAACTTAAGCTGGGGCAACTCACCATAGAGGAATATGTCAGCAGATTCCTCGATTTGTTGAGGTATGTACCCTACATAAAAGAAGAAAAGGCAAAGGTGAAATGATTCATCAGTGGACTACCTAAGGACTATCAGAACAGGATTGAATTTGATGAACCAAAGACCCTAGAAGATACTATCTGAAAGGAAAGATATTGTTATGAATAGCTTGGGTATCGGACGGGACCTCGTGAAGGCTAGAAACCGAAGAATAGTTCGAGATTTTAGAGAAAGGGGATTAAATCCCCAAGATTTAAGAACTATAAGAAGAACTCAAGGATGAGCTTCCCAGCCCAGAGTGTACACCAGCAGAATTTTCCCTCCTTGGGCGGAAATAAAACCTCTGGATCTGTACTAGTGAAGGCTAATAACCCAAAGAGAGAACCTTTGAAATGTTGGGGTTGCGGAGAAGAATATCTACTAAGAGACTGTCCACACCGACAACAGAATAGTCGGAGAATTTATAGCATCCAGGAAGCTACCATTGTCAATGATGTGGCTAGGAGTGTGCCACAAATTTATGCAGCCTTGGATAATAACCAAGCCAACCACCAAGCTTTAGTGGTGGAAATAGAAGGTATGATTTCCAACCATTGAGTGTCTATTCTAATTGACCCTGGTTCAAACTTGAGTTATATAGCCCCTAAGACTGTTGATAAGTGTAAACTACAACCACATAAACCTACCAATCCATGGTTGGTATAGTTAGCCACTGGCACCAAAAGAAGGGTAGCAGAGGTCATACCAGCCTGCCAATTAATGTTGGTTGAATTCCCCATCCAAGAAACCCTTAACATGTTACCCCTGGGATCGTATGATATGTTGATTGGTATGGACTAGCTAGACGCCCATAAAGCCAGATTGGACTCTTACCATAAAACCTTAGAATGTGTAAGTAAAGAAGGAAAAAGGATAACCCTTCAAGGGATCCGAAAACCTGTCTCGGTGAGACAAATATCAGCTCTACAAATGAGAAGGTATTGTCGAAAAGGATGTCCCCTATATGAAATATAGGTGTTGAAAAAAATTGAAGGCGACAAACCAAGCCTCGAAGACCACCCTACCCTGAGAGAATACATAGATGTATTTTCAGAAGAGGTATCGGGTCTACCTCTAAGAAGGGACATTGACTTCTCGATAGAACTTTCACTAGGAGCTGTGTCGGTGTCTAGAACACCCTACCGGATGAGCACACCTAAACTAGTTGAACTCAAATTGCAATTGAGAGAAATGATGGATAAGGGATATATCCGGCCCAGCGTGTTTCCATGGGGCGCACCAATCATATTTGTGAAAAAAAAGGACAGTACCCTTAGAATGTGTGTAGATTATAGACAACTCAATAAGGTAACCATAAAGAACAAGTACCCCTTGCCCAGGATCGATGACATGTTCGATCAATTGGGGGGTGCGTCTATTTTCTCAAAGATTGACTTGAGGTTGGGATACCATCAAGTCCGAATCAAGGGTGAAGACATCCATAAAACTGCCTTCCGAACAAGGTATGGTCACTATGAGTTTGTGGTAGTGCCATTTGGGTTAACCAATTCCCCTGCCACTTTCATGTGCTTGATGAACAATATACTCAGCAAATTCCTAGACAAATTCGTGCTAGTTTTTATTGACGATATATTAATTTACTCCAAGAATGGAGAAGAGCATGAAGATCATCTTAGGCTTGTGTTGCAAGTGCTAAGAGAACATCAGCTCTATGCCAAATTCAAAAAATGTGAATTCTTCCAGAAGCAAATACATTACTTAGTCCATGTCCTATCTGAAGAAGGAGTAGCAGTAGACCCTGACAAAATCAGGTCTATCATGGAATGGTCTACCCCAAAGGACGTTTCGGATATCAGATCCTTTATGGGATTACCAGGATACTATAGGAGATTTATAAAAGGATTTTCCAAGATTGGTTGTCCAATCACTGCGCTCTAGAAAAAGAGGACAAAATTCACATGGACACAAAAATGTGAAGAAAGATTTCAAACCCTGAAACATCTACTGACCCACGCACCCGTGTTGAAGATCGTCGATCCCGAAGTTGATTTCCTCGTGTGCACATATGCCTGGAAGGAAGGGCTCGGAGGAGTCCTTATGCAAGGAGGAAGTGTGGTCTGCTATGAATCCCAAAAATTGAATGAACATGAAGTCAATTATGTGACCCATGATCTAGAGCTGGCTGCCATAGTGCACGCCTTGAAAATGTGGAGGCATTACCTCCTGGCAAGAAAATTTGTACTTATGACAGACCATTGTGGACTGCGATATTTGTTTGACCAACCAATGCTCAATGCCAGACAAGCTAGGTGGATGGCCCTCCTCAGTGAGGTTGATTTTGAAATCAAACATATTCAGGGAGAGGAAAATAGGGTGGTTGATGCCCTTAGCAGAAGCATGAAAACAATTCACCTGGCCGCGGTGAGCACCTGTGAGATGGATGTCAGGGAAAGAGTCAGAAATGCACAAGAGACAGACACATTATTCCAAACCGTGACCTCGTACCTGTAGCAAGAACCCACAGGGATAAAGTATGGAGGCTACCAAATGATGGAAGGAGGTCTACTCACTTACATAAACAAATTGTATATTCCAGATTGTTACGACTTGAAGGGGTTCATAATGGAACTGCACAAAAGACCTTCTACTGGCCATCCAGGATACCAGAAGATGATCACGGCCACCAGGAAACAATTCTATTGGCCTGGATTGAAGAAATACATAGCTAAGTACCTAGCCAAATGCCTAGAATGCCAACAGGTAAAAGAAAAACACTGACACCGAGCAGGATTGTTACAACCTCTACCAATCCCGGAATAGAAATGGGAAACCATCTCCATGGATTTCATCACTGGATTACCAACCTCGACCAAAAAAAATGACGCCATCATGGTAGTGGTGGATAAATTGAGCAAGTCCGCTCATTTTATCCCCGTCAAGTCAACTTGTAAGGAAATAGACATTGCCAATGTATTCATGAAGGAGATATTTAAAATGCATGGTATGTCGAAAGAGATCGTGTCTGACAGAGACACGAAATTTACTTCCAACTTTTGGAAATCACTGATGGTTGGTTTGGAGACCAAGTTACTATTTAGCACATCTTATCACCTTCAAACCGATGGACAGAAGGAAAGAGTAAACCAAATACTAGAAGACATGCTAAGAATGCATGTAATGCATCAACCCAAGAAGTGGGAAGATTACCTGCCATTGGTGGAATTCACCTACAACAATGGCTACCAAGAATCCTTAAAGATGAGTCCCTTTGAAGTCCTCTATGGTAGGTCGTGCAATACTCCAATCAGTTGGAGTAATCCCATAAATAGAGTTACTATGGGACCCGACATGTTGAAAGAAATGGAACAACAAGTGATTCAGATAAAACAAAATCTAAAGGTCGCTCAAAACCGACAGAAAAGTTACGCTGACCAAAAGAGAACTCCAAGAGAGTTCAAGATGGGAGACCATGTATACCTCAGAGTTAATCCTAGGAAGAGTTCCTTGAGGATGGGAGCCTATGCCAAGTTGGAACCTCGGTATTGTGTACCCTTTGAAGTTCTAGATAGAGTGGGACCTGTAGCCTATAGGCTAGCACTTCCTCCCACAATAAAAGCACATAATGTTTTCCATGTTTCATTATTGAAGAAATATATACATGATTCTAATCATATAATTGACTGGTCTGTGATCCAGGTGGAACCGGAGGGAGAATTCCTACCAGAACCTCAATGTATACTGGACAGAAAGGAAACTCCGCTCAGAAACCGAACCATTGCACAAGTCAAGGTACAGTGGAAACATTTTGGCCCAGATGAGGCTACATGGGAAATGGAGGATGCCATGAAACAGGCATATCCGATTTTGTTTACCTCTGTACATACATGTCATATTGATAGATAGAACATCGAGGACGATGTTCCTTTAAGGGGGAGGGAATTGTAACACCCTGTTTCCCCCAATCTGTAAAAATAACTATACTGGCCAAGAACTATGGTAGACTCAAAGATGTGAATGTGTGATTTTGAATGGACCTTAGTATAAAAGGTCGACAAATGTAAATAATGTTATGAATATATGTTGTAGGACTGCTAGGAGGGGGATGTGTTGAAAAGAGACCAGGATGGCTGATGAAAGGTGGTGGAAGGCACTTGGAATGGTGGCGTTAACTTCCACCGAAACCAATACCATATTTGGTCTTCACTGACCCAAAGATCAAGAGTGGCTCGTTGGCCCTGAAATGAATTACTCGCCAGGTTGGTAGGTGAAGAGGCTCCTCATGAGTTAATGAGGGATGGGGGTGAACCGCCCATCCATGGAAGCCTCAGACCTGACCACCGCGGGGAATTTCGTGCCACACACAACCTCGCTAGAAAAGAAAAGGCAGGAAAGAGGTGTGGAAGGGGGGCATTCATGACAGAGATCGCAAGAGGGAAGAAATCGGAAGGACTCCGAAAAATACACAGAGTAATTGATAAGAAGAGAAGAAGGAGAGTAACCTTCATTCTCAACTTCTGACGAACAGAGACTCGGTCTCACAGCATCGTGGTCTAAACTCGGGGGTGGCTAGTGGTAAATCCATTCGAAATCGTTGAGCCTACAGTTGGGTGGAAAAGAGCACCCCTCTCAGCAGTTGCATCAAACCTGGTGTTTTTCTGATAAGTGTTATATCTCGTATCTTGAAATTAGTATTTTGACATGTATGTTCATGGTTTGTGTAATTATGAATGGTTACAGTGTAAGACTGTCAGTATGGTGTTTTGATCAGAAATGGTGGTTGTATGCTTATATTGGAAAGACCACCTATGGCTTATATATATATAAACTACATGCTTATGTTGGAAAGACCACCTATGGCTTACATAAATACACACACACACACACACACACACACACACACACACACACACACACACACACACATATATATATATATATATATATGTTTTGAACGGATTCAGTTTTCAAGTCTATTCTCGAGAAATTTGTTCCCTTATTTGTCTCAAGTAATGCCCTAGATAGATCTCCCCACAGGGACACCCTTTTTGGAAAGTTTATCCAAGGATCTACTGGAGGATTTTATGTCGTAAGTCTTAAAGCCCTGCAAGAGAGAGAATGGTCCTCTTAGACTTCGACATTTCGGTATTTCGGCACCCGAGGTACCTAAGTGCAAGTTCCCTTGTACTCGCAAGTCCTGAAACCCCAACTCGTGAAATCCTAAAATAACAGCGGGTGGATGGGTTAGGACATTTCGGTGTTTCGGCACCCGGGGTAACTAAGTGTGAATTCCCTTGTACTCGCAAGTCCTGAAACCCCAACTTGTGAAATCTCAAAACAATAGCATGTGGATAAGTTACGATATTTCAGCATTTCGATATCCGGAATACCCATGGGTGAATTCCCTTGTACTTGCAAGTCCCGAAATCCCGACATGCGAAATCCCGAAATGACAGCGTGTAGCTAAATCCTGATATTTCGATGTTTCGACATCCGGAAGGTGAAATCCCGAAATAGTGGAGCATGTTTAGAGTTTGTTGTTTCGGAGTTTTGTCTCCCGAGAAACCCAAGTGCGAGACCTCCTGTCATCACACATCCCAAAAAACCTATGGAGGAAACCCTTAAATAGTGGAGCATGTTTAGAGTTTGGTGTTTCGGAGTTTCGACTCCTGGGAAGCCCAGGTGCCAGACCTCCTGCCGTCGCACATCCCGAAATCCCAATGGAGGAAACCCCAAAATAGTGGAGCATGTTTAGAGTTTGGTGTTTCGGAGCTTCAGCTCCCAGAAAACCCAGGTGTGAGACCTCCTGTCGTCGCACATCCCGAAATCCCAATGGAGGAAACCCAAAAATAGTGGAGCGTGTTTAGAGGTTGGTGTTTCAGAGTTTCGGCTCCCAAGAAACCCAGGTGCGAGACCTCCTATCGTCGCATATCCCGAAAACCCGGTTAGAGAAACCCCGAAATGGACTAGCATGGATGAGTTGTGATGTTTCGACGTTTCAGCACCCGAGATACCCAAGGGTAAATTTCTTGTCCTCACATATCGTGAAATCCCAATAGGAAAACTCCCGAAATGGATTAGCGCATATAGTTTTGGTGTTTCGGCGTTTCAGTACCCGGGATTTCTAAAGGTCAGTTTTCCTTGTATTCGCTAGACGTGAAACTCCGAGGGATGAAACCCCGAAATGAGTTTGGTGGATATAGGTTTTTCGGTGTTTCGGCACCCATGAAACCGAAGGGTAGGAACCCCTTGTCCTATTATACCGCGAAAACCTAGTACGCGAAACCCTGAAAGGTGGAGTTCCATGTTTTAATCCGAGGCATTTTTAGTTATGACAAACTATTGGTCCCCTTTGGATTTCGGCACTTCGAGAGACAAGAGAGCAAGGGAACACATGCTTCACGATTTCTTGAATCGTGAAAGCTAGAAGTAGCTCTCCGGTAAGGCCTATGGTCATAACCCACGATCACATGGGTAAGGATAAGGGATGGTAGTAACTGCATCAGGCCCCATAGGAAGTCGGGTAATTCTGTTCCTCGATGAAAAGAAGGAAAAAGCCAAAAAATATTAGTTCCCGTAGTGGGTGTGTTACAACCTCCTCGACCTCTTCCCAGTCCCTGAGAGGTTTCATTCACCCTTAATGATGTTTGATCCAGTCTTTCTGCAAGTGCATCCAATTCTCTACACTGATTTGTAGCATGTGTGGTAGATGCGCAAAACTCAAAATGCACCGTATTCATCACTGTTGAGTACTTCTGAATAATGGGGCATTGTCTTGGCCCATGCCCATGGATTCGGTAAATCTCGCAATACTCATCCGACAACAATGATTGGTTACCTGGAAAAGCATGATACGAGGTTAGGGTATGGAATCGTAAATTCGTAGATACTTGTGCAACTCCTCCTGTGGGTCCTATTAAGGGTCCCATCGAATTCTGAGGAGGTCCCATTCCCCTCATCCATGGAAATTCGTTCATTGGATGTCGTTCTTTGTAGCATATGGTACACCAAACTTGTGATCGTCTTGGTCTAGGTATCGTCAATTCTTGAATCTTCTCTATGAGCGTTGATATTTATCCTTGTAGTTGCACCAAATTTCAATCTGTTGGGGGTCTGGTAACTCTCAGGCTCCCCGGATATCCTGTCATGGCTTCAATCTTCATTGATTTTTCCAAGGCATCTGTCAAAGTGGTTATCCATTTTTGCGTTAATGGAATTCTTGTTAGAGGTAGAAATCCCTGGATATACCATTCTCTTCGATGTTCCTCGTGAATTGGATGCACTAATCTCCCTATAGATTCTTTAAATTTCTGACTATATTCCCAATTCGATTCACCTTCCCTTTGTTGAATTTCACACAATTCAGACATAGCTTGTTGTTCTGACTGAGGTAGCTTAAAATCCACTATGAATTTTGTTTGTACATGTTCAAGTGTGAACGCTTGACCTTGCACTCCTGGTACTCCTGGATCAATGGCCTTTATGTACCATTTGAGAGCATGGCCTCTCAAGGTAGTCTGGAACTCAACCAATTTATTTGCATCCAGATTCCCTCTAGACCTCCAAATTGCTTCACATAGGAACCAATGTTGCTCAACATCCTCGTCTCCCTTACCCAAAAATTCTAGGTATCAAGCAATCGAACCTCCCGCATTACCAGCCATTGTTGATCTTATTGTTCCTACCAAGATAAAACCTAATGGTCCTAGTTGCGATCTACCAAGGGATCCCAATATCCTCCCAGTATTCGCACTTCCCAATTGTGACTGACTAACTAACTGTAATGGAACATGAATAGCATAAGAAGGTAGTATATAATTTACCACTTGTATAGAAGACACTTGGGGTAAGGGTGATTTGAGGTTGGTGCCACTGGCTTCGGAGCAGGATTCTTTGATCTGGGGGGTCTCGTTCTCATCCTCTAGATCAATCTCTTCAGTCGGATTCACGATCTTTCCTGGCCTCGGGGATGAATCTTCTCTCTCTTCTTCAAGATCCATGTCAGATTCCTTTTCTCATGCCTCTACACCTTCTTATTCTTGTCCACCCTCTTTGGGACTTGTTTCTCTCTGCGCTTCTCTCTCATTTAAACTTTGACTGGACAGTCTTTCTTGTCTTCTCATATTTCGCAATTCTTCCATATGTCCTTCCTCGACTTCTCCTGGTCGGACTTCTTTCTTAAACTTCTCAAATTGTTTCACTGCTTTCTTTATCTTACCACGCCGCCACTTCTCAACTATGGCGATTATTTTCAAGGCTCACTCGTCCCTTGAGTCCATTTCTTTTTGCTCCTATGTTTTTCAAAGAACCCTCTCCCCTCTCTCAATCCATGATTCCACCCCAAACTCACCCCACCCCAAGCGAGGATGTTTACGCTGCCATCTCAGTCGGGGACATATTCAGCATCCCCTCCTCCATCAAGAAAACCTTAATCCACAGGGGGATTTCTCTCAACAGTCTTTCGCTTGTGTCTTTCTTTAAATCCGCTTCTTCCTATGAAAAATATTGATGATTCACAGCTGTAAACTAGATAATGTATCCTTATAATGTTGTATTGACCCTGAAATCGATCGTTCACGTTACTGGACGATCCATTCGATGAAGTGTTGTGATCTTTTATGTATCTCAAACACAGGTCTTCTTGACTTGTTCTTGGGATTCCAGAGCTTCTTGGAGCCTATCTATCCAGTGGAAAAGTTCTTCCGGAAACTGAACCCAAAATATCTCGTACCAGTCACTCGATCTTTCTGAATAAAAGACAACCTCACATGTCTCTTTCACATGTTTTCCTCTCATCTTCGCTTCTTTCCATATGAATGCGTTGCAATTTATCTCCCACCACTGGTGAATATCGGATTGGTCAATCCGCAGAATCATTCTCCTTACAGGTTCCTTTTTAATGCAGGTCCCTGCAACAGAACCATTTTGTTAGCGTGGAATTGATCAGACCAGGGTCTTTCTCATGTTACCAACAAAAGGTATCGAGTAGTCTAGAGCGTTTACATTCTCATATCCTCTGGAGAGAATAAATCTCACCAGAAGCGCAACCAAGACAAGAAGATAGGGAAGGACAAGGAGAATACTTAGGCGGGTTTCCAGAATCTTCAAGATTCACCATATCCTTGCACAAGAAGAACTAATCAAAGGATAGATCTGAACTCATTCATAACTGGTAATAAAGAAAATCAAGTTGCAATGGCATTTGCAAACAGTTATAGAGCATTGATATTATCATACATAAAGAAGTAAAAGAAAGAGACAACTCATACCCATGAACAGAGAATTGCATAGAATATTTCAAAATTTCAGGTCCTTCCATATATATTATCAAAAGAGTTTCTCAGATACAATTTCACAGATACAATTCATTACTCTGTTACAATATTTTGGCTCCGGACTCATGCCTCAGAGCTCTATCTACCCTTTTCCCAAAATGGATGCAATTTACAATCACATAAACTTTAGTCTGTCTACGCCCTCTATACCTTCTACCCATCTATATCAGCTATGCCATCTAACCCTTTACAATCATATGCATCCCATATATATAGGTTGAGTGGGATATTCTAGATTTAGACTCTGCATGCTTTCTTGTTCTTGTTCTGTTGTAACTTATTTTTCCTCATTGGTGTTGTGATGTCCCTCTTCGCAACTATTCTATGTTTCTTTGCTTGCTCCATTGTCCAGCTCCTTTGTGGCTTGTGCAATTTGTGTTTGACCAAAATTGGGACTATAGTCTTCCTTGCGCAACTTATAACCAAAAACAGATGAAAAGTATTTGACTGAGAGAAAGATGACTCCAGATAAGGGAGGTGATGTGTACCTAGCATCAACTAGTACACAATTGGATCAAGATGTTTGGTTGATCGAATAAGGAGAATCATATATTATGACACCAAATAGATAATGTTTCTATGAATATGAGCGATATGAAGGAGGAGATGTGTTCTTGGGGGAAGAATCGACAACCAAAATTGTCAGATGAGGAAGAGTCTAACTGATACTAGAAGATGGGAGGAGTAGAACCCTTCCAGGTGTGCTACATATTTCGGGTTTGGAAAGAAACCTTATATCTGTTAGCAATATGAGTGATGCAGGAGTGCACACTCTATTTCAAAAGGATACATGTAATATGGTCAAAGGTGCGATGGTATGAATGAAAGGAGTTTGGATTGGAACCTTATACAAGTTGTTAGGGAATTTCGACTTCACTGGATGCAACAACATCATTGTTCTTGAAATCGAATCGTCTTTGAATCAACTCGACTCGACTTAGGTTGAGTCAATTCAAACCGATTCAACAAGTCTTCGTTAATTTGACCCGACCATGCTATGGAATGAGAGGATGGGACACATTGGAGAAAAAGGGCTTCGAGCTATGCATAATAAAGGTATGGTTGAAGAGTTTCCTGAATGTAATTTAGAGGTTTACTTTTGTGAACATTGTATATATGGAAAACAAAGTCAGGTGAGGTTCCCATCTGGAGAGACAAGGGAAAATGTGCTTCTAGAATTGGTTCATGGTGAAGTGTTTGTCCCTATTTTAACGCATTCACTTGGAGGATCCATGTATTATGTCTCCTTCATAGACAATTTTTCCAGGAAGACATGGATATATTTCATGAGGAAGAAATCATAGGTTTTCGAGAAATTCAAAGAGTTTAAGTCTCTTGTAGAAAAATAGACATATAAAAATATTAAGGTGATGAGAACTGACAACAGTAATGAATTATTTGGAAAATAATTTGATCAATTCTGCAAGCAGTGTGGCATAGCATGCCAGAATACCACACCATATTCCCCAAATCAAAATGGAGTTGCTGAAAGAATGAATAGAACATTGATGTGTTGTTTTTCAAATTTGTAGATATGATAATTATTGCCTTATGATTTCAATACAAAATTTCCTTTCATGCTACATTTATCATAGAATAAATATACACTGAAAATATCAACTATAACAATGCAACGGAAATAACAAGATATAGAAATATTAACCATGCACAGTAGACAAAAGAATGCAAGAATTTATCCTGGGAAACCCAACCTTGGGAGAAAACATAACAACCTTTGTTATAGAAAAATTCATTCCAAGATATTACTAGTACATCACCATCAATAGATCAAAATACCATACAAAGAGTATCATCCCCAAGCCTAGCATCTCCAAAAGCTAGTGTCTCACAAAATAGCCAAAATAAAACCAAGAGAGAGTTGCTCCAACTCTAGCACCTCTCCAAGTGTGGCACACTCATCAATATAACAAGAACTCAAGAGATAGCGAAAATATTACAACTGCAACTGACAACTGGCTAGTGTGCATTTTTAGAGAAGAGTTGCATGTCCAAATGAAATGACACTGCCTCTATTTATACTTGTCCATGCGCCTTCTTTTACTGGTGGGTCTGACTTCTCTTCTTGGGTCTTCAAGTTCACTTTATTAATTTATGTCTTTTACTTGTGGAGGCAGATTTCTCTTCTTGGGTCTTCAAATGCTTCTTGGGCATTCGTTAATGGTCATATGCGTCTTCTTGTACTTCTTGGATTTCTAATTTTCATAGAAAGGTTGTCCTTGAGCCTGGTTAATGTAATGTTCTTTGGCATGCATCCAATTGATTTATATACCTCCCACATAGCACCTAGAGTCTCTGTCGGTCCTTGTCAAGTCACATGATCAAGGATAGAGACTACACCTAGGCCATTTTCCTTATCCAAGTCACATGGTCGTCTAAGGAGAATGTTTTCTCGATGCTAATACATGGAGAACATCAACACCCTAGGTCATTCTCCTTAGCTAAGTCACATGGACATCTAAGGAGAATTTTTTCCCTATGCATATGTGCCTCGAGTCTTTGTCAGTCTTTGTCAGTATTTGTCAAGTCACATGATCAAGTATAAATACTATGCCTAGTAAATTCTCCTTAGCCAAGTCACATAGTCAATCTGAGGAGAATGTCTACCTGATGTTTCCCAATACATCAACACTCTCTCTCAACGAGGGAGACATTCTGCATCATGTCAAGATTCTCTTTGGTGCACCTTGAGTATTTATCACTCCTTGTCAAGTCAGCATGACTAAGGAGAAAGACTATGTATGGGCCATTCACCACTCTCCAAATCAGCATGGCTAATCTTGTGAGTGAATGTATCATTCTTCCTTGGTCAAATCAGCATGAACAATCTGAGATAATTTATTCCTGATGTTAATCATCTATCCATCACCTTGGACAGAGGCTTGATGAGAATGTTTGTAATCTTCTCATATGTGGATATGTATTGGAACTTCATTGCTCCCTTATGTACCATTTCTCGAATGAAGTTATTAAAGAAGCTTCTAAATTCACACTGCTTCACAACTTGTGACATTGATTGTGATATACTATGTCTATGTTGTATTGAGTGCTATAGAACCTGCTTCACGCTTATCCTGAAAATCGTAATTGATCCTAAGCTGAAGTAGCACCCTGACATGCTCAAGCTATCTACTTCACTCCTTGCCCAATCGAAATATGTATATCTTTGCAGCCTCACTTCACCACCTGAGACATATCATATGCAACTGTGCCATGTCGGTACCTTAGCACATGTTTCCTTGCAACCCAATAGAACTACCATGGCTTCAACTAAATAATGGCTTAGGGTTCTCTATGCAAAACAAACATATGTCCTGGTATTAACCAGGTATATCAAGGATCCAATCCACTGGTTGTACATTGTGGGATCCACCAAATTTGAATCTGAAGTAGATCCACTCAACTTCTTCAAGTTTGTATCCATAGGTATATCCATGGAATTGCAACCCAACATATTGAACCTCATCAGTATCCCCTGATCGAGGAAGATATCAGTCGACCTCTGTGACACTCCAAATACCAAGAAATAGTACATATAGCTTGGATCCTCCACCTGAACTCTGAGGCCAACTCCCTCTGTCACTAAAGCAAACCATGTTTTCTAGTCTACCTCATTGACTTCTTCCTCTGTGACCGAGGAAAAACCCATACCCCAATCCTCCTAATTGTTTTCTTCCTCTGTCATTGTAACAAAGTCTACTAAAATAAGGGAATCCTCCTAGGAGTTCTTACATCTCCTAGAAGCCTCTTGTCTTTGATTCTTTTGTCTAACCTCCTCAAATCATGACATTTTTCTGTCAGTACTAGAAGATGTCTCTATTCCACCTAAACCTGAGGGGGAACTCCATCTGAATTATCGACTCTCCCTCTGAGCCAATTGAATCTCTTTGAGATCAAGGCCACTCTGAGTCTGCATGTTCCCTATAAAACTTGACTCCCTCTAAGTCTGTACAATATATGGAGAAATCTACTCCCTCTGCATCTACTAACCTCCTATCAAGTTTGATATCCTATGAACTATATTGGGAGGCTTCTCCTACATAATGGATCCTAAGGGTTGACTCCCTCTAAACTCTGGCTCCATTTGAGATGGTACTTGGTGGGGCCACTTGCCTCGTCACTAGTGGATCCACCTACTCCTCACAACTGGAAGGTTCAGAATCAATGATGTGACTGATCAATGCCATATAAATTGACCTATGAGGTCATTTTCACTCCCTGAAAGTACCATTGGGAGTTGTGTGCCTCTTTTCATCCCACAAAGTGTCACAAAGCCATGTTGGCCTCTTCCTGGTCATAACAAACATCTCTAGGTAGATCCACTTGCTATGTTGGCTCTACTAACTCCTCCTAATAGTCTAAAGGATGAAAAACTATACTAGAGGGATTTGTACCTTAATCCTTCAGAATGTCATTCTCCTCACTATTAATCTCCATATGAGACTTTCGGTATCCCACAAAAGGTACCCTTCTTTCCAAAAGGTTTTAACTTTGTCCTATTCTCCTTCGGTGCATGGATGTATATTGTCATGTTTGGACAATCTGCTCCATGTCTCAAACTAGAGACCATATGACCTATTGCCACCTGCAATCATCATTATAGCTCCTTCTCAGAGCTATCACATGTGACCTTCCCATAACAATAACAATAACAATAATAAGGATAGGAGAAATAACAATCATCATTATAGCTCCCTCTCAGAGCTATCATTTGTGACCTACCTGGAACAAGAACCAAAAACAAAAGACAAGAAAAACACTTTTCTAGTGTTGTGTGACCAATTATTCCTCCATGGTAATCTTCCCATAACAAGAAAAAAAAAAAAAATAACATCTCCATGGTAACCTCCATGGCATTTAACCTTGTTCATGGGATTACTAGGCTAGAGAAGAGATTAATTCAACTTGCAAATAAGTGCATCATTAGTATGAAACAATGAGAATATACATAATGATCATTGTACCAAAAATATTCAAGTGTTACTACACATTTGATAGTAAAATTACTTATCAGTAATAGACCTCTAAAGACTATTTTCCTAGTTATAACATTTACTTAAGATGCGGCAATATAAAATATCAAACCTGATATGCAAACCTAGAGTCTTGTTGTTGTTGTTCCATTTGATTTTGAGATGTCACACACTCTAGGAGACACCATCAATGTTGTCTCCAATCTCTTAGATAGTACATCACCATCTTGACAAGAATAAATCACAAAATATGAAACAAGAGGTTCAATGTCCTGGAAAAATCTCAATAAGCCTAAAAACCCTAAAATTTGAATTTCGACGGATTGTCAGTCTGAGAGATGCAGTAGGTGCACTAGGGAAAGGCAAGTTGCTCTATGCCAAAATTATCCCCAACTCAGGCCAATAAATGCTCAATGATCTTCACAAAAAATTTAGATCAGTGTAGTGACAACTAACAGAAATTGTGTTGTGGCAATATTTCAACAAAGCTATGAAACCATGTTGATTTTTCAAATTTTTAAATCTGATAATTATTTCCTTATGATTTCAATACAAAACTTCCTTTCATGCCACAATTATCATATAATAACTATACACTGGAAATCCCAACTATAACAATGCAATGGAAATAACAAGATCTATAAATATTAACCATGCATAGTAGACACAAGAACACAAGAATTTATCCCAGGAAACCCAACCTTGGGAGAAAACCCAACAATCTTCTTATAGAAGAATTTGGTCCAATATATTACCAATACATCACCATAAATAGATCAAAATACCATTCATAGAGTATCCTCCCCAAGCCTAGTGTCTCCAAATGATAGCATCTCACAGAATAGCCAAAATACAACCAAGAGAGATATTCTCCAAGTCTTCGCCTCTCCAAGTGTGGCACACTCATAAAGCTAAAAAGAACTCAAGAGATAGTGAAAATATTAAAACTATCGTTGACAACTAGCTGGTGCGCACTTTTAGAGAAGAATTTTGTGTCCAAATGAAAAGACACTGCCTTTATTTATACTTGTACATGCACCTTCTTATACTGGTGGGGCCAACTTCTCTTCCAGCGTCTTCAATTTCACTTTATTGATTTCTATATTTTACTTGTGGAGGTAGACTTCTCTTATTGGGTCTTCAAATGTTTCTTGGGGCTTCTTTAATGGTCAGATGGGCCTTCTTGTACTTCTTGGATTTCTTCTTTTAATAGAAAAATTCTCATTGATCCTGGTTGATGTAATATTCTATGGCATGCATCCAGTTGATGTATACATATCCCACATAACACCTCGAGTCTTTTTTATTCCTTTTCAAGTCATGTGATCAAGGATAGAGACTACACCTGAGCCATTTTCCTTATCCAAGTCACATGGCCACCTAAGGAGAATGTCTTCCTGATGCTAATACATGGAGAACATCAACACCCTGGGCCATTTTCCTTAGTCAAGTCACATGGACATCTGAGGAGAATGTATTCCCCATGCATATGTGCCTTAAGTATTTTTCGGTCCTTTTCAAGTCACATGATCAAGGATAAAGACTACTCCTGGGCCATTCTCCTTAGCCAAGTCAAATGGCCAATCTGAGGAGAATGTATGCTCGATGTTTCCCAATACATCACCATGATGGAAAATGAAAGGATCATGCTTAGTGGTGTTGGGCTCGCATAAGAATTATGGGCAGAGGCATTCGACACTGCAAAATATCGAGTGAATGTGTCTCCTTCATCGGCGCTAGTCGACACGACTCCACATGAGGTATGGTCTGGTAAGAATCCTTCAGTTTCACATCTCAAAGTATTTGATTGTGATACATTTGTGCATGTTCCAAAGGAAAAAAGGAGCAAGAGGGACAAGAAGGCATTCAATTTTATTTTCATTAGATACAAGGAAGAAATGAAAGGATATAAGCTCTAGGATCCTACATCAATGAAAATAGTGTACAATCGAGATGTAGTCTTCAGAGAATTTGGAAGCAAGTCTGAGTTTGAAGTGATGGCTCAAACAGAGAATAATCCAGAGAAGGTGCATTTTGAACTGAGGAACAAAGAAGATGATTTAGATGAGTCGATTGAATCATATGAAGAGGTGGAACAACTGACCCTGATTGTAAGGAGGTATTAACGAGTAAGAAAACTAGTTGAAAGGTATAGTACACCTGACTTCCATTCCACATTTGTGTTAACTACCACTGACGAGGAGCCCAAGTAGATCAGGGAGGAAGTCAACTCGACAGAGGGTAGAATATTGAAGGATTCCATAGTCAAAGAAATGGAATCCTTGCACAAGAATGATACATGGGATTTAATCGAATTACCTAACGGAATAAAGCATGTTGGTAGCAAGTGGGTATTCAAGAAGAATATGAACATAGCAGGTCAAGTCAAGAAATTCAAAGCTTTATTGGTAGCGAAAGGATATTCCCAAGTCAAAGGAGTCAACTTCGGTGAGATTATTTCCCGTGTTGCAAGATTAACTTCCATTAGAGTACTAATGTCTCTGGCTGCAACATTTGATTTGGAAATAGAAAATATGGATGTAAAGACAATGTTCCTACATGGGGACCTAGAAGAATAAATCTACATGAATCAACATGAAGTATTTGTAGTGAGGGGAAAGAAATATTCGGGATGCAAGTAAAAAATATCCATATATGGTATAAAGAAATCACCCAGGATGTGGTACCAAAAGTTTGACACATACATCCTTAGTTTGGGATTTGTGAAAAGCAAAGTTGACCACTCCATATATTTCAAATAAGAAGGTGGTTGTTTCATATATGTAGCATTATATACCAACGACATGTTGTTTATCGGAAATAGCATGAATGCAATAAAGGAAGTGAATAAGCAACTATCCTCCAAGTTCAACATGAAGGATCTCAGTGTAGCGAACTTCATTCTAAGAATGGAAATAAAAAGAGATAGAGCAACTACAGAGATATTTTTTAACCAGAAGAAGTATATTGAGACAGTTTTGAAATGTTTCAACATGTAGGATTGAAAACCTGTAAAGGTGCCAATTCCTGTGGGAGAAAGGATGATTTCTTAATAGTGTCCAAAGACATAGGAAGAAATAGAGGATATGGCACATGTCCCCTATGCAAGTATTGTTGGTAGTCTAATTTATGCGATGGCGTGCACTCGATTAGACATTTCCCATGCAATGGGAATGTTGAGAAGATACATGTCGACACCTGGAAAGGAGCGTTGGACAACTGTGAAGATATTTTTAAGGTATTTGTGTAGCACAAAAGACTATGCTATATGCTACCAAGGAAAACCTAGAGGTGATAGTGAAGTAAATGTACATTGATTTGTCGACTTTGAATGGGCTGGAGATCTGGATCGACGAAGGTCAACCAGTGGATATGTGTTCAATATGTTTAGTGGAGAAATCAACCGTATGATTAAGCGGCAGGTGGTAATATCCTTGTCAACAATGGAAACTCAATATATGACAACCACTCATGGAAGCAAAGAAGCAGTATGCTTACAATGATTGTGTTCAGGAATTGGGTTTGAGAAGAGAGATACGGAGATAGGTTTCAATAGTCAGAGTGAAATATTTATGGAAGATAACCAACTTATCATTCCAAGACTAAGAATATTTATGTACAATATTGTTTCATGAGAAACATGGTGGAAAGAAACAAGGTTTTATTGGAGAAAGTAGACATGGTGGAAAACATAGTAGACTCTTTAACCAATTTTGTGAGTGTTGTGAAGTTCTCTTGGTGCAGAGAGGAAATGGGCATTATTTCCCTACGTCTGTGAATGAGAGTTCAAGCATCTCCCAGTTTCGGTAAAGAAGACAACAAGTGGGAGAATGTTGGGTTGTTATATCCTTTGCAGTGAAAGTCGATGGTCAAGGTGGATCGACCTTACAAATTCGAAGTCGAAGTAATCAACAACAATTCAAAGAGGTAAACCAACAAGAGGTTGACATGAAGTCATGTGGAAACCCACTAAAGAATGAATGAAGGTCGACTAGTAGTTGACTGGAAATCCGACTTGGTTGAAGAACACACGGCCCACACTAAGAGGGGGGGGGTGAATTAGTGTGTGAATTATTTTAACAATTTATTTTCACAAGTTACTGGTTAAAACATAATTGAACATATTAAGAACAATCACATCATAATTATAATGAACACAAAAAACCATATATTTGTATAAGCTTTGTATAATTGATATGAACATAAATATGAATATATGTGATCGAGGATTTTATTTTTAGCACCAACTAAAGTTTTCATCACCAACTGAAATAAGGAGCACCAACCCCTCGGAGAGCACCAACTATCTGCCAAGACCTAGCTTGGCGCAAGAACCAGCTTGTTGCAAGTCCCAGCTTGCTGATAGAGCCCAGTCTATCCAACTAGAGTCTATTCAACTCCAGTAGTAGTGATCCATTATAGAATCAATGATCAAAGATATACTTTAAGACACTCATCACCACATTTCATCTTCTTTGTTATTCACATTGTCTTTCCTCTAATATCTTCTTGGAATCTACTTCAACTTTTTATCTTCTATTCTGGACTGTAGAGACACATTCTTCTCACCACTTTTTCTCATTTCTATAATCTTCAAACTGGTGTGAAATTTAAAACAACGTGTCCCTTTATTTGAACCATTGTACATTTTCATTTAAAATGATAATCTAAACTTTAATTAATATCGTTTTTCTTTTTATTCTTTATTCATATTTTCATGATTTATTCTCTTTTAATCACGACTTTGTATCAATTCATTTCTGTCATAAATTGATCACAATCAAGGATCAATTTAATCCTTTATACTCAATGCCTAATCTTTGTTAGATTTATAGAGACCAGATTTTGTGAAGGTGCTTCCTTCAAACCATCACATATGACTATGCGTTACATAACCACGGGCTTTACCAATTATAGCGACATGTTATAATTTTCTTTTAATATTCTTATAGCATATGACCAACAGCGGTGACTGAATGCTAAGCTTGAACAAGTGCTTGAGCACTTTACCAAATCAACGGTCGTGATTCAATCTCCTGACGAGATGGACAACTGACGAGATTTCGGTACTTTTCCCTCCGAGTTATTGTGATTTCCAATATTACAAAACTCACGATCACGAAATCGCCGAAACAATCGGACTGTTCATATTACGCACTGATATGGACAGCTGTCAGGATTTCGACACTTTTCCCATCGATTCTTCATGACTTACTACATTGAAAAATTCTTGATTATGATATCGTCGATACAATCGAATGATTCACGTTTATCTCGCGGAGATACATCAACGTTCCACCTTAAACATTAATCTGATCCCTTCTTTTCTTAATCGAACGGTTGTGTCTTAATCAGGCATTGATATGTGTGGCTTCCATCATTTCATTGTTTTTTTCCTTCGAATCTTCGTGACGTCCAATAGTTCCTTTCAGTGTTTCGACATTCGACACTTCGTGATGTTGGAGTTTTTGCTTACAACGAAAAACTCTCGAATTGGTAACTCTCGATACTATGGATCATATGACACGTGTCCCTTTCAGAGTTTTGGCATTCGAGACTTTCGGACTATAGAGTATTTTCTTAGTGGTGAAATATCACAAAGTAGGACTCCCAGAGTAATGTAAACGCTTACATCACTTGATGACATGTCACCAGCCTATTGGCTGCCATGTGTCATACATATTCGTGATTTTCACGTACCTAAAATGTTGTATCAACTTGACACTTTTCAGTGTCTTATTGTGCGACGTGTCCTTAGCTGATGTGGTCTGCTGAGACATTTTTCCTTGGTTCAAATCCAATGGCCCTCCAACGCTTTCAAGATCCGACAACCCACGATTCTATTACGATTTCATGTTTCTCTATTTGGAAGGTTAGCACTTCCAGTTTTTGACTTTCCAGTTAGCGAAGTGTTGAACCAACGCCATGTGTCCTCTAGCTCAACGGCCAGGATTTGTTCTCGATCCAATGGTCTAGATTGGATCGCGAATTCGCATTTTGGTATTTCAAGAAGCATGCTCCATTCTCTCAACTCGCAATCTCCGAATTCCTGAAATCCGGTATGCCACTCTTGTCAGATCGATGACCCACATCGCTCCTCCTGATCGATGATCCTTATCTTATAGTGATTTCGTGTTTCGGTATTTCAAAGGTTAGAGAACCTCCCTTCTTCTGACTCCTGATTTCTCGATATTTGATTTCTCGATATATGCTTACGTTGGATCGACGGTCCACGACCCTCCATGATCCAATGGTCCAGATCATATCATGATTTTTCATTTCGCGAGTTCATGCAACACTGTCTTTGACTTTCCTGATCTGGGAGTCATCGAAATTACAATCACTTGCCGCATGTCCTCTTGATCCAACGGATCATATCATTTCATTGTTTTTGAGTGTTAACTAACTCCTGGGCTTATCCTCCTTGCAGCTCCACTGGATCCGATGGCTGACAGGTATTCTTGAAGCATATCAATGGTCACGATATTTCAATGGTCATTAAGCCCATGGTCACTCAAATGACCGATGTGCATTGTATCATATGATCAACATGGTCAAAATCGTTGATCAAGCGGTTGTTGAGATTCTCATTTTGATCAGACGGTTGTTGAGCTTCGCATTCTGATCAGATGGCTGCTGAGGTTTCTTCACTCTAATCGAATGGTTGTTGAGGCTCTTCATTCACTAACTCTCCTGAGATTTAATATAGTCAGTCGCTATTTCTCCTGAGCTTTGATCTTTGTGTTTGCTAACCCTCCTGAGATTTTATCATAGGATTGTTAATCCTATCATGATCAACAATAATAACGAATTTATTTTGCAACCTGATATACCGTGAAAAGCACTCTTCTTTCTGAGATTTGGTCTTCATACTACTCGCTCGTCCTGTTTTCTCCTCCTCCTGAGCTTGCGCTTTTCCTTCTCTGCATAATGTATGACATCTTCTACTAATTGATATATTGTTGACATCAATGGCAATCTCATCTGTCATTTAACAACAGATCATTTGATCGACTCTCGACCTCAATGATTGTTGACATCAATGACTGTTGACATCAATGACAATATTTCCAACAATCTCCCCCTTTGTCATTGAGGTCAACACACTAACTTCATATACAAAACTCCCCTTGTGTTGATGATTTCCTTTTATGAAGTTTTCCTTTATATGAAGTTTCTCAACCCCTTTGACATCAATGGAAAAGGGTTTCTTCTCCTATGATCTATCTGTATAAGTACTTCTCTGACCACTAGTAACTCCTTCTGCAATCAATCTTTTCATGTTATAACATAATGACTCCTTCTGTTGTTGATTGTTATATCCCCCTGAGATATTCAATACATATATGTTTTAAGGGTTTTTGCAAAAATATATGCCACCTGTGGTAAGCTCTGTATGTTACTAGCCAGGCTGACCTTGGGTAAATATTCCTACAGACATG
Organism: Picea engelmannii; assembly: GCA_009831015.1. Classification (NCBI taxonomy): domain Eukaryota; kingdom Viridiplantae; phylum Streptophyta; class Pinopsida; order Pinales; family Pinaceae; genus Picea; species Picea engelmannii. Next base: position 25,728 of record ML791736.1, on the reverse strand, counting down.
TTCTGCCAAACATAGTTGAATGACTTCCCCTGTCAATATGTGTTCTCACTTTCTGACTATTCTTGACCTTTGTTTCTGAAAAGGTAGATGTTCTTGACAAGGTTTCTTCCCCTGTTGATTTACTAACTTCTTATCTTAGTTGATTGGGATTTTTTTATTTTTTATTTTTTTGTGTGTTTCAAATGAGTAGTCTTTCTTGATACAATTTTTTGTAGTGATCGAGTCTTTTCAAGATTTAATCTAATTACTTTCTTATTTACTAACCAAAACTTCACTTGAGTTTTTACTAACTGTCCTCCACCTTTATTTCTATAAAGGGTATCATTTTCTGATAGAGTTTCTCCACTTGTTTTTTTTCTACAGGAAGTCATATACCTCATTTTGTAGATCAGAATATTGTTGTTGTGGATATTGGAACACTGTGCAATTGTAGCTCATCCTTTTTTCAAACAACCCTTGGTTTTGTTCATCAATTCTCATCGATCTCTACCAATTTTTTTTATATCATCCACCTTGACATCTATACTCTCAACACTCTTATGTATCCTAAGATTGTAGAACCTGTATGCTTTCTTGGTCGTAGCATATCTAAGAAGAATACCTTCATCAAATCTGGCATCAAATTTTTTGAGATTCTTCTCAAACTTTTTGATATAACCCTTACTTCCAAAGACTTTGAAGTATTTTACAGAATGAGCTCTCCCAAACATGGTTCACAAGGAGTTTTACTACTGTTAATCCTGATCTGACCTCTGTTCAATATGAATACTGATGTGATTACAACTTCCCTCCAATATCAATACTAATTGATGGAATATCCATCAGATAATTAGCTTCATCTTCATGGTCCTCATTGGGATAGGTACACTTGGATGTAGAATGACCAACTTTTCCACAGTTGAAATATTTGTAAAGAGTTTTGCCTTTGTACTCCCCTGATCCTTTCTGAAGTTTTCTAATGAAATTGGCTTCTTCCACATCAGATTCTTCATGACAGATGGATTGAGGTTTTTTCTCTTGATTTATCTTTGTGTTGGATGCTTTGAAATCTATTTCATCTCTTGATGATTTATCATGCCCTGTTCTCATTTCATATGCTGTAAAGATTCCATGGAGTTGATCAACTGTGATTGTATTTAGATCGGATCTATCTTTAATTGAAGAAATCTTTGCATCATATCTCATAGGTAATGACCTTAAGATTTTGTGCACAATGGGTTTATCTGTAACTTATTTTTGTTGTTCTAGGATTGAAGATTCATCATCAACGTCATCATTGTGTGCACCAAAATATTCTTTATCCTTGTTTTGAGAATATTCCATATTAGAAGTTTTATCCCCCAAACTCCTATTATTAACTTCATCAATTTCAGGAGAAATACTTTCCTCATCTTTCTTATTTGGTACTTAGGATTTTATTTTCCATATCTTCTTATTTACTCTTGTTGTCATATTTTGTGAAGCATTTCTTATTAACTATTTTCTTGAGTTTCAAAGGTTATAGGCTTTGTGACCATATTCACCACAACTATAGCATCTCATAGTGTAAAAATGTGCAGCAATATGTCCAACATGATTGCAGTTCCTGTTGGAAGATTGATTGTTGTCATTGATGTCAACCATAGTCATGGGTTTTGGACCGCAAGATTGATAAAGGTATTTGGACATGAAGGAAAATGCACATGCATATACAACACCCATGAATGGATAGTATACATCATGTTGTTTC
>ML791736.1:9993-20233 GCA_009831015.1 Picea engelmannii | reverse complement strand
TGGTGTATTGTGGTGTATTGGTGTAACTCTTATACTATTGTTCATTGCTCATTGGATATAATTGAATGGTTTAAGTATAAGTTGAAAAAGGTTTTTAAATTGTACTTGATACTGATTCACCCCCCTCTCAGTATCAACAGTTCCAACATCTTATATTGTTGTTGAACCTACCAATTTGTTTTCTTCCATGATGCCTACAATCCAAGGCTTTATGACCATATTCATTACAAGTAAAACAATAACCTTTAAAAACACTCTCATACCTTCTTTGATTCATCCATGGAGGTGTCTCCCTTCTGAACTTTCTTTGAGGACTATGAATAGCTTATGGATGTCTTCCATAATCAAATCTTTTGAATTTTGTAGTGTTGGTTTTATTTCTTGATTGTGTAGAAATTGAGTCATACCTGCTTTTAATTTTTGCAAATGAAGAAGTTGTTTCAGACCTGTATTCATCCTTTACAACTGAAGGAACTGTGTCAGACATGTTTTCACCTTTTACAAATGAAGGACCTGCATCAGATTTCTTAGGGATACTGATCTTTTCCTTATTGTATCCAAGGCCAAATTTGTCACTTGGTGATCTCTGACTATCTGGGATCTCATCCAGGGTCATGGAGTTGATCAAGAACTTGTTTTGGGTGTCTGACTTCTGAACCTTCTTTCTAATATTCAAGCCTTTTGCTTCCATCTCATGAAAGGATTCTTCATTTTTGTCCAACTGGTTCTTTACTACTTCTTCTCTCCTTTTGGATTCTTCAAGTTGGATTTTAATATTGACATAGTTTTCCCTTAGTTCCTTTAGATCTACAATGTTTTTTCTTGAGATATCATCTTCCTTCTTTTCTTATTTTGCTTGACTGGTTTCATTTTTCAGTCTGTTAATTTTCTCTTCATTTTCTTCTATTAGACCAGCAACTTTTGTTTTCAATATTTTGATCTCATCTTCTTTGTTTTCTAACTAAATCTTTTGTTCAGATATGATTTATTTATTGTATTTGAGCTTTTCTTTTATTTCCAGGATATGATTCTGATTTCCAAGCTCATCATTTTCCTTCTCCTTTTCTTTTATTTGATTAATTTATTTCTTCAGCTTCTCGATCTCCTCTTCTTTCTCTTCTAACTGATTGTCATGTTCATATATTATCTTATCACAGTCCTTGAGCATTTCCTTTATTTTCAAGACATGTTTTTGATTATTTTCAAGGAATTCTTGAGTGTAGTCATGAAGATAGCTATAGTCTGATTCATTATGGTGATAGAGGTATTCATGGAAACTCCAATCAACCTTTTCTTTGGCCTTTGATAGTTCTTCTTCTTCTTATTCCATGGGATAAATGCTAACAGAACATTTTGTTATTGTATCTAAGTCTTATTCTTTACTTGCGGAAGAGGATTTAATATCACTGCAATTGCAGTCGAAATATTGTGGGGAGTCCTTACTTTTATTGATGGTTGAGTCTTCATCTTCATCCTTGATAGGAATGTCTTCTCTGTCTTTATTTTTTATTTGATACATATTTTCTAACTTCAGCCATAAGTCCTTGGCGGATGTGCATAGTCCTATTCTTGTCTTGACTATATCTGATAATCCATTGAGAAGAATCTTCAATGCCACTTCATTGTTCTTCTTTGCTCTTCTTTGGACTGTAATTTTGGATAGATTCTTTGATGTAGTTAAGTCCCAGGGCTTGCTTACTACTGAATTCCAAACCTCAAATCCTTTTGACTTCAAAATTTGTTTCATATTTACTCTCCATGAGGAATAATTTGTTCCATTGAATAAAGGAGCTTCAATTGCGGAGAGAGCCATGTGTCCACCCATTTCTTCAGGATCTGCCTTCCAGTTTTTAAACTATGTTTGAAGGAACCTCGCTCTGATACCAATTGAAGAACACACGGCCCACACTAAGAGGGAGGGGGGGGTGAATTAGTGTGTGAATTATTTTAAAAATTTATTTTCACAAGTTACCGGTTAAAACATAATTGAACAGATTAAGAACAATCACATCATAATTATAATGAACACAAAGAACCAGATGTTTGTATAAGCTTTGTATAATTGATATGAACATAAATATGAATATATGTGATCGAGGATTTTCTTTTTAGCACCAACTGAAAGGAGCACCAACCCCTTGGAGAGCACCAACTCTCTGCTAAGACCCATCTTGGCGCAAGATCCAGCTTGTTGCAAGTCCCATCTTGCTTATAGAACCCAGTCTATCCAACTAGATTCTATTCAACTCCAGTAGTAGTGATCCATTATAGAATCAATGATCAGAGATCTACTTTAAGACACTCATCACCACATTTCATCTTCTCTGTTATTCACATTTTCTTTCCTCTGATATCTTCTTGGAATCTGCTTCAACTTTTTATCTTCTATTCTGGACTGCAGAGACACATTCTTCTCACCACTTTTTCTCGTTTATATAATCTTCAAACTGGTGTGAAATTTAAAGCAATGTGTCCTTTTATTTGAACCATTGTACCTTTTTATTTAAAATGATAATCTAAACTTTAATTAATATCATTTTTCTTTTTATTCTTTATTCATATTTTCATGGTTTATTCTCTTTTAATCATGACTTTGTATCGGTTCATTTTTTTCATAAATTGATCATAGTCATGGATCAATTTAATCCTTTATACTCGATGCCTAATCTATGTTATATTTACAGAGACTAGATTCTATGAAGGCGCTTCCTTCAAACCATCACATATGACCATGTGTTACATAACCACGGGCTTTACCAATTATAGCGAGATGTTATAATTTTATTTTAATATTCTTATAGCATATGGCCAACGGCGGTGACCGAATGCTAATCTTGAACGAGTGCTTGAGTGCTTTACCAAATCAACGGTCGTGATTCAATATCCTGACGAGATGGACGGATGACGGGATTTCAGTACTTTTCCCTTCTAGTTATTGTGAATTCCAATATTACAAAACTCACGATCACTAAATCGCCGAAACAATTGAACGGTTCATATTATCCACTGATATGGACGGTTGTCGGGATTTTGACGCTTTTCCCATCGAGTATTCATGACTTACTACATTGAAAAATTCCCAATTATGATATCGTCGATACAATCGGACGCGATTCATGTTTATCTCGCGGAGATACATCAACAGTCCACCTTAAAGCTTAAGTTGATCCCTTTTTTCCTTAATCGAATGGTTGTGTCTTAATCAGGCATTGATATGTGTGGCTGTCGAGATTTCGTTGTTTTTTCCTTCGAATCTTCGTGACCTCCAATAGTCCCTTCTGGCGTTTCGGTGTTCGGGACTTCGTGATGTTGGAGTTTTTGCTTACAATGAAAAACTCTCAAAGTGGTAACTCTCGATACTATGCATCATCTGATGCGTGTCCCTTTCGGAGTTTCGACATTCGAGACTTCCAAAATTAGAGTATTTTCTTAGTGGTGAAATATCCCTAAGTAGGAATCTCGAAGTAACGTAAATGATTACGTCACTTGATGACGTGTCACTAGCCTATTGGTTTCCACATGTCATACATATTCATGATTTTCACGTACCTGAAATGTTGTATCAACTTGACACTTGTCAGTGTCCTATTGTGCCATGTGTCCTTAGTTGATGTGGTCTACAAAGTCGTTTTGCCTTGGTTCAAATCCAACGGCCCTCCAATGCTTTCAAGATCCGACGACCCACGATTCTATCGTGATTTCGCATTTCACTATTTGGAAGGTTAGCACTTCCAGTTTTTGACTTTCCAGTCAACGAAGTGTTGAACCAATGCCATGTGTCCTCTAGCTCACCGGACAGGATTCGTTCTCGATCCAATGGTCTGGATTGGATCGTGAATTCTCATTTTTGTATTTCAAGAAGCATGCTCCGTTCGCTCAACTCACAATCTTCGAATTCTCGAAATCTGGTATGCCACTCTCATCAGATCAATGAGCCACGTCACTCCTCCTAATCGATGGTCCTTATCTTATCGTGATTTCATGTTCCGGTATTTCAAAGGTTAGAGCACCTCCCTTCTTCTAACTCCTGATTTCCCAATATCTTCTTACGTTGGATCGACATTCCACGACCCTCCATGATCCAATGGTCCAGATCATATCAGTATTTTGTGTTTCGCGATTTCATGCAACATTATCTTTGACTTTCCTGATGTGTGAGTCAGTGAAATTGCAATCACTTTCCACGTGTCCTCTTGATCCAACGGATCATATCATTTTGATGCTTTGGAGTGTTAACTAACTCCTGGGTTTATCCTCCTTACATCTCCACTGGATCCAACGACTGACGGATATTCTTGAAGCAGATCAACGGTCATGGTATTTCAATGGTCCTCAAGCCCACAGTCACTCAAATGACCGATGTGCATTGTATCAGATGATCAAAATGGTCAAAATATTTGATCAGATGATTGTTGAGATTCTCATTCTGATTAGACGGTTGTTGAGGTTTCTTCACTCTGATCGGATGGTTGTTGAGGCTCTTCATTCACTAACTCTCCTGAGATTTAATATAGTCAGTGGCTAGTTCTCATGAGCTTTGATATCTACGTTTTTTAACCCTCCTAATATTTTATCATAGGATTGTTGATCATATCTTGATCAACAATAATCACGAATTTCTTTTGCAACCTGATATACTGTGCAAAGCACTCTTCCTTATGAGCTTTGGTCTTCATATTGCTCGCTCGTCCTGTTTTCTCCTCCTCCTGAGCTTGCGCTTTTCCTTCTCTACATAATGTATGACATCTTATTCTAACTGATATATTGTTGACATCAATGACAATCACATCTGTCATTTAACAACAGATCATTTAATCGATTGTCGACATCAATGACTGTTGACATCAATGACAATATTTCCAACATTGGTAGTCAACTATAAAAAATCCTGGGATTCACAGGATTTGCAGCCAATGATCTATGTGTATCTGTAGACATTTTTTGGCATCTTTAGTTAGGGTTTTGTCTACTGTAAAGCCGATAAATAAGGCGTGTTGTAATCATAATATAGTTAATATTTAGAGAAATAGTTTTAGAGGTTGTTCTTCATGTAGATGTAAGATGAGTTGCCTACAAGGTTGTTCTTGTGTAAAGAAAGAAGATATGATGTTGAGTTTGTCTTAGGTGTAGACCAAGGTTAGGCGTGTAACATTTTATTTTGAATGAATAAGAAAACAAGAGAGAAATATGTTCAAGGAATGTCGGTTTTCTCGTTTGGATTTCCAGGGTAAAATCTCTATGTATTGAATGTTTTCTTTTTTATCTCTTTTATAGCCTAAATCTTTCTTCATCTCTTATGTTAGGTTTAGCGCAGAAGTGTTCTATTTCCTCACACATTCTAGAGGAGGAACCTTCTAGAAGTAGAACCTTCTAGTAAGTCCTCTTACATTTATTACGTTCATACTAATATATCTAACCACCATAGTGGACCTTATTTAATAATATATAGGACCTATTCCACATTACATTGACTGGCCTCCATTATTATCAACATGGGCCCTTCGACCCCACCCATTACCTCTATAACTAAACTATAGTTGTGCATGGAAGTAATTGGTTTTTTCAGAAGTTGATTTGACACATAAAGGGATGGAATTGGATGCAAAAATATTAATTTCAGGTTCCATGGCAACCCTGGCAAAATTTCAAAATTATGCATTTTAGGAAAAACTGGAAAATTTTGAAATTTCAAAAAAATTTGTTAATTTTTCGCACCATGATGTCAACATGACATGGAGGCCAGGTGGTAGTGTAGTGATGTGGCGGTGATGTGGACTTACACAGTGGCAGGTGCATGGTGGCAGTTGGTGTCATGGTAGAAAATTTTCCAGTGTGCATGGCAGGTCCAGTAGGTAACATGGGAGCCACATGCGTAGGGTGGTATAGCCCAATATTGTAAACCATTGTCGCATGGGAAGTGAAGTGATTTTTCCCATGAAATTTTACAATGCAAAAAAATTCAAATAATTCCATTATTACGAGTTTTGTACCTTGCGACCTTGGGTCTGTGTCGCAACATAGCCTAGACGTATTTAAAAGGTAGAACCTACCCTCCCACACACAAACTTATAATAAAATAAATACTTAGAAGAGAGAATAGAATAGCTCACACCTTGTATCCAAACGTTTGATGTAGTTCATCGCTCTCGACCTTTGACTTTTTCTTGATCTATGCTCGTACTAACCTACAAAAGGAGATCAATTCTATATTACGACAAGGTAGTTATGAAATCAAGTTATACATGTAATGTGCAAATTTAAATATGTAAAGAAAGTTAACATATATAAGCATATTGAATTAAATTACACATATATGGAGGGAAAGAGAACTATTTTATTGAAACAATATAATTAGGTAGTTAGAGCCTTACTATAACCAACAACACTGCCTTGAATCCAACCTCTCAGGTTCCTCCACTGGACCCTTCAAGCATCAACTCAACAAAGTGGTTCTTCCTTGAATGACCAAGAAGGGATAGGAACACACCCTACAATAATATATGAGAGAGGAAGGAATGGTGGAAAATAGGTTTTCAGATGAGGGGATGTTACTCATTGGTTTAAGGAATAGGGAAGCTTGTTAATAGTCAGCATAATCTTGCACCAAGGTTGTCTCTCCTCATCCATACCCCCATAGGTGCTTATATACCATCTTAAATAGGTTGATATGGTTATATTCCATTATGTACGAGCCAATGGAAGTTTGGGAACAGGCCAAACCGAAAACCCCACCTGAAAATGTGGAATATTTGTTTTTCACAAAATTGAGGGTATATGCGGTTTGTATACTGGAAAATAATGTTTATACGCGATTTTCACATGGGTGAATAGAGTATGAAAACAAAAATGTTTTTTATTGGATGAATCTAATGAAGGAAAATGGGATTTAGGTCTGCAAGCTAGAGAATGGACTAGGCCATCTCACAAATGCAAATGTAGTGTGGAAATGTGTGGTATAATAGATGCCCCCTAATGTATGAGGTGAGAATAGAAACTAATGAAAAACATACGTTACAAGATTGACATACGAGGATGCATTGAAGTAAGTCCTAATGAAAGTTCCCAAACAATTGATCCAAGAACAGAAGCGACAACAAAAATCAAGTAAGAGTATTATCTTCCCAGGTCAGGCATATCCATGCTCAGGAGTGATGTAAGCATGGTCACCAAATAAAGTACACTGTGGATCCATGAGTAATGAAAATATAATGGATTTCCATGTCCACGAGAACTATACATAGTGGATCCATGTGATATAGATCAAATTATCTTATAGATCAAATCCCCTTTTGTGGATTGATCATGTCGGGTCTTGTATAAGATCAAATCTCCTTTTGTGGATTGGTAAAACTATATTTGTATGGTGGTATTTGTAAAGTCGGCCCCAAATATTTATAAAGTGGTTTTAACCACTTCTAGGAGAATTCGTCCCCACTAAGTGAAGTGACATAACCCTAGCAGCTCCTCAACTAGTATTTATATGTGAGGATGGTGCCTCACTTGGACACACTCACACTCACTCATCTAGTGTGTATATCTTGAAGGAAGTTGTAGTTGCAGGAGGAAGGAGAAGAGAGGTGCATGCTCAATCTTGGTTTATCTTTGGTGTTTTGGTCCTAGTCTTGGAAGTGTGTTGGCAATCTATTATTGAGGAAGTTTTGTTAGGTTTTCTCCCCCATGAGGGTTTCTTGGGATAAAATGATGTGTACCTTGTGATTATGTTTCTTTCAGTGATCTATGTTGTTGTTTTGGAAATGAATTGAATGTTCATGTAATTTGGAAATAACCTAATAACAACAGTAAAAACTTAGCATGGTATCAGAGCTTGACTTAATAGAGCATCTTTCACTAGGTATCTAAAACATCATTGTTGTCGTACAAGAAAATTAGGGATTTTTAATGGAGATGAATTTTTGACCAAAAACTATCTTTGGAAGTGTGCCCTGCCCTAGCGCATCTTTTGGAATCTTGAGAAAACTTTTTTGGTCATATTCTCTAGAAATTCAAACCCTAGTTTTGACTGGTACCAAAAAATCAGAAAACCAAAAAAACCACAACCAGTACCAGATGTACCAGTCCAAAATTGCATAGTTCAAGTTTCAAGGGGTAAAACTTGGATTTTTTTGAAACAGTCAGCTCCATCAAACTCACCTCAGCCGAGCGCATCTCATGTTAAGCTCAGTTTCAATTTTTGAGCACTTTCATTTTATGGTCATTTTCTTAGCTCCAAGTCAAGATGTATGCAAGCACCAAGCTTGTTGACAAGATAGAAGATGTGGAAAATTTGTGTTCCTGGAAGTACATAATTGGAATCATTCTTGAAGAGAATGACCTTGCAAAATTAATAAAATAAAATGTACTGGAACCCAAAGAAGATGCAGCCAACGAGAAGTACAAGAAGGATATGATTAAGGATAAAAGGATAATTGCAGAATCTATTAAATACCACTTGATCCCTCAAGTTTCTTCTAAGAATACTCCAAATATATATGTTTGATTCCCTAACCATAATGTATGAAGGAAATAACATCAACCAGAAGATGAACTTGAGAACCCAATTCAAGAATACAAAGATGCAAAAGGGAGAAATAGTTCAAGACTATTTCTCTAGGGTTTCTCAATTCAAGGAACAGTTAGATGCAATTAGAGACAACTTAGATGAATATGAGCTCATGATGAAAACTCTTGATGGTCTCACAATACCTTGGGATGCCTTCATCCAAACTATTTGTACAAGAAAAGAGAAACTCATATTTGACAGTTTATGGGAATAATGTGTTCAAGAAGAAGAAATATTGGCCAACCGAGAATCCGTCCTATTAAGAGATGAATATCAATCCCTAGCTGCTCATGTTAAGGGTGGAAAGAAAAAATCTCATTTTCAAAAAGAGACCCACTTTCATAAAGAATCTCACTCTCCAAAGAGATTCCATAAATATCATAAGGGTCAAAGAAAGGGAAAATATTTCTCCTCTTATCAATGTTATCATTGTGATAAGATGGGACATGTTGGTCCCCGGTTTTGACCATGTTCTTTGCCTATACTATATACCAAAGGCCTCCAACTATATGCCAGTACCACCCTTTTTGACCTCATTTTGACATAATCAACATCCTTTTCCCATTCAAAGGGGTCACCTAAGGTATCTTTGAAATTCAAGCTATTATTATGCATTTTAATGCTTTAATTTGATAATGGAACTGATATCGCTTGGGTTAGGTACCATTGCTATTCTTGGAACAGGATGCCGGTACCAGGTACCAACCCGCACCCGTAGAGGTACCAGGGGAGCCGTTCGAGAGTTGTGCATGATGATGTGCGTTATGGTTCGAACGAAGGACAGAAAGGTTCGTAGGCCAGCTGGAGTCATCACCACAGAGCACTCGAGAGCATAATGATAAACCTGGATCGACTACTCTTCACCATTCACACTTCGTGACACTACGTGTCACGAAGATGTGATATACGTTTTAACTGATTCCACGATTATTCTCGGATCAGGGATCCGTTTGTTTTAGGCATCTTTGTATTCGACTGTTATGAACCATGAAGCTTCTATTAAAACCCGGGATCACTACTGAGAACGGGTTACTATGACTGTTATTGCTACTACTGTTGCTATTACTGTTGCCGTTTGGATTATGCTATGAACTTATGTCTTGAATACAAACTGTTGTTGATATATTTTGACTGTCATATGATCTTAATACTGTTTTGATGAGTTAATGAAGCGTGGAGTTATATTGTATTTACATCGTATGATCTAGTCGGCTCTGGTCGTTTTCCACAGCGTTTGTGTCGTTTGGTTGGGCCCGCCAAACTGGTGCAAGTCGCTGCGTTTATCTTGTCATAGATTTAGTGTGTGTTGTCGTAGCTTTAGTTTGTTTCAATATAGTATAGCTTGCATCTGAAGTAACTTAGCGTTCACAGATTTAGCTTTGGTTTATCATAGTTTCAGTTCATCGCAGTGTGTTAATGCTTGCTTACACGACAGTTTAAAAGTTTCAGAATCGTGTTTATTCGTTCCTCAACAGACTCAATCTCCAGACTATTATCCTTTTATGTTGGTGAATGTTAAACGCAGTACTGATGCCTGTAGGGTTAGCATATGCATATGATTGTTCGGCTTTTCACTCTCACTTCGAATATAACTTAGAATTAGTATGCACTTTGTTTTGTTAGACAATAGTTGTTTTGCGTGCTTAGAACAGTTAGGTTACAGTTAGAACAAAAGGAGCT
>ML791735.1:371996-392236 GCA_009831015.1 Picea engelmannii | reverse complement strand
AAAACATGTCCACATGAGTCTCATAGTGACCTATAAACTTTATCATCACTGCATAAGGGGGTACATCAACAATGTGATCAGGTCCATCTTCATAGACACTCCTAGATACATCCCAGGATAGAGGAAGAGGATCACACATCAACACATCTTGGTATTAAACCAAGATCTACCTGGTCAAGAACCAGCCTTAGTCACCGCCTTCGTGTTCGTGTTCGAATTCGATGAGCTTGAAGTTTGCCAAAAATTCGACAGTCAAAATTTTGGAGAAAAAATATGGCATTAAGTTCGACAGTACAAAATTTATATATATATATATATATATAAAATAAATTTCGACAGTCAGTGGTCGTTGTTGGAGATGGAGTGTCGTCAGCTCGTCGGGATGTGCAACATGTTGGAGATGGGATCACTACTTAGTCGCGGACGCCCGGGCCCCGAACCATGGTCGGGCTCGCTGGAGATGGAGACTGGAGTGTCTTCGGGGTGTGTAGCGTGATGAACATTGGAGATGGTGGAATTGAACGCGCGCGAAAAGGATGGAAATGAAGGTGGGCGAGGAGAGATTTTTAGCTCGTGGGGTTTTTTCCAAAATGTTTTAAACGAACGCCCCGCGACCCTAGCCGAATTTCAACGACTGTCAACGAATTTGTTTGGGTCGTGTATGGGATGGGGTTCGACTTTGAGTTCGCGATTAAGTTCGGCGAACTCAATCAATTAAATTTGGGGTCCAATAAAAATCACCGAATTTCGAACTTCTTGCTTAAAAATCACCGAACCAGGTTTCCCCAGAACACATCTGGGGGCCCTAGAACACATCTAGGGCCTTATCCACCAAGGTACAAGACCAAGGATCAACCCATGCATTAAGCAAGGGTTCCTTGGAACACATCCAGGGGCCCTAGACACATCTAGGGGCTTATTGCTTGGTCCAAGACCAAGAACCCCAGTCATCTACTGGGGGCCCTCACAAGGGCCTTTCTGCTTGGTTCTAGACCAAGAACCCCAATCATCTACCGGGGGCCCTCACAAGGGTCTTTCTGCTTGGTTCTAGACCAAGAGTCCCAGTCATCTACTGGGGCCCTCACAAGGGTCTTTCTGCTTGGTTCTAGACCAAGAATCCCAGTCATCTACTGGGGGCCCACACAACGGTCTTTTGCCATGGCTCTCACTGCTTGGTCTCATACCAAGAAACCCCAGGAGTGTGCTGGGGGCCCTAGTCTACAGCTAGGGTCTTTTCCATCCTCCAGAGAATGGCTCTTGCAACTGCATTAATTTCAACATTCCCTCCACTCAATCATGTTGAATTTGCCACTTTGGATCCAATCAGTAGGGGAAGTCAGGAAGTCCACCATTTTTAGAGGTCATTTGCTTTCTATTTCTGCAATTGGAGCATAGCAAAACATAATAGCCAAAATTTCTCTGCCATGCTGAGTGTTCCCAACAAACCTCTATTGGTAATATCATTTCAGAAGTAACAACGACCATAGCTAATTCTCTAACAAACATAGGATTTTTGTCCCCTCTTGGTAATTAGTAACTGAATAACAACTTTTGGTTCTTACTATTCTCACAGTTGTTCTAGATTTGATTGTCGATAAGACATTCTGGCTTTTGCCTTTCTACTAAATCCTAATAGCATACTCACAAGAGGAAATTTGTTATGGCTCAATGCTATAGGTGATTCCTTATTTCTGGATAATGCCAGTGAAAAGTTTAACTCAAAAGTGACTTTTTTTTTTCCAAGTAATATATCCTATGAATAGTCGTCCGAGCACTTCCCCTCATTCCCAGGATGGTACCTAGGGTAAACCCTAGATTCTTCAGGGCACAAAGCCAAGTCAACAACTCATGTAGATCGCTTATAGCTCATCAACAACAATTGGATCACTTATAACAAACATGTCACAAAGTGGGATTTGAACCCTAGTTGGGAGGGTAACAACTTTTCCTCACAACCACTTGAGCTACACCTAATTGAATTTTCTTTCCAGGTAACATATCTCTGGGAAAACCCCTGGGCACTTCCCCTCATTCTGAGGATGGTACCCAGGGAAAACCCTAGATTCTTCAGGGCACAAGGCCAGGTCAACGATAGGGCTCAAACCTGTTAAAACTTACAACATTATACTCATAAAGAGCTCAACATGTCACTTGTGGGAATAGAACTTGGGTGGGGAGGATAATACTGCTCCTCTCAACCAACCAAGCTAGACCCAGCTGACTAGCTCAAATGTGACATATGGAGCAGGAACATGGTATTCTATATTCAATGTCATATCTAGAATTTCTAAGCAACCCATGCACTAAATTTTAGGAGGATTTGATGTATGGACTCCAAGTAGCTTGACAATATGATAAATGGTGTAAGGATGTACAAGAATGCATAGAAGACGATTAATTGGTCACTGATCTTCACATTCATGGTGATGGCCACTGGCTTAAAAAAATTGGTTATTTGTTGTGTGTCTCGACTAAGTTAAATGTTTATTTCAGATTTTTTTTTGATTGCCACAAAGATAGGGACATGACTTGTAAAACTAAGAGATGCATCTGAAAGTCGAGAAGTTTGTTGTAAAAGGAAAATATAGTGTTGAAAAAGTGACAATAATAACGAAATATTCCAGAGCATTTAAGATATCAGAGAAAATAAGTGAAGTTGCTCCTCCACTCCAATCACTGACTCAATTTTATGAGAAAGGCATCCATGTGTGATAATAACATGCCAAGCTTTCTGAATCATGAGAAACAGAAAAAATAGCTCATGGTTTTGGAAGAAGAATGTATACTTTAAAAAAGTGAGATCAGGAGATAATAACTGAGTTGTCTCACAGTGCTATTGTAAAGGCTACTTCAAATTCATAAGCCTTTGCAAGAGAAGGACCTAGTAGTGGTAAAAGATATAGACTTCCTAAGTTGCCTATATAATGTTGCATCTGCTTGCTTTGAGTCTTTAAGAGCTGGTACGTCATCCTTGTTAGATAGGAGTCACTGGTAATTTTCTCAGATACTGGTGCCTGGATTTGGAAGGGGTTCTCCAATTTACCACTATCCTCATGCTGCCTTCACATTCTGTTTTGTACTTGTTGCTTTTTATGATCCCCTTAATCCAGACTTTTTTCTCCCTAGGAAAAAATCATAACTTTTATTTCAAGCAGAAATTTGGTTGCAGCCTGAAAGTTGACGCAACACCCTTACCTCGGTAGGGTCTGCTTGACCTCTCGGTCTATGGATCTTCAACTCTCCTGAGCCGGAATGGCTCCTTGATTCCTCGCTGGAATCTTCAACACATATATCCATAGGTCTTATTTTGAAGTTACGCCTGCATGAACAAGCACAAGGCGCGAACTTCCACTCCACGTGACCACCGACGTGACCACAACCTTAACTCCAAAAGGGCGCGTCGCTATTTTGCGTATCGAGGATTTGAGTTCCAAGGCACCCTGACTCCTCTAAGTCCTGAAGTCCCGAAATGGGCTAACGGTCCTTAGCTCCTCCCTTTTCTCTTCTCTGATGTGCCTTTGGCTGCGACCTGGGGTCCAACCTTTGAGCACGTCAGAAATTCGCGACTCAGGGGTTCACGGTACAACGCTCCTCCTTCACCTCTAAGTCCGAACTCGTGACTTCTTTGCTGCGGATCAATGATCCAGATTCTCCCACGATCAACGGTTCAGATCCAGTTGGAATCTCGCGAATCGGGATTTCACGATTTTTGCCTCTAAGTCACAACTTTCTCCACACTCCCGAATTCCGAAATGACAAAATTTCAAACACGAGATCAACGACCCTTGTTGATCCAGACCTGACGACTTATATCCCTCCTGAGCTTACGAGTGTCTAAGGACTTCCACCTTAACCTCTCCACTGCTCTACTAGATCCAACGATTCACGTAATTTCGGTAGTTCTCTCTCCGAGAATTTCCACCGTTCGTTCAGACTCTCAATGACTACCAGTCAAAGAACTTGATGCCAACTCTTCCCCTTTTGACCTATTGAAGTCTCTATCCTTCCTGAGCTTGCTTCTGCTGCAATTCAAAAATCTTAAGGGACTCTTGCATGCACTCCTTGCGGCATTCACAATGACCTTTGGTTATTGAACAACTTCAAACTCTGCGCACTCCCGACGACAGAAGTTCCTCAACCACTTCCTTGGGTTGGAAAAAGTCTAAGACTTCAATCTGGCTTGCGCACACTTTGCACAAGTCTGTGGTAACTTGCACTTCTGTTGGTATAACAACAATGGTATCTCTCCTGAGCTTCTTCTGAGGTAAAACTCAGAACCTTGTCAACGCACTCTTTGCGGACCTTCACTGCACTCTTTGCAGGAATTCTCAGGAAGAGAAACAATTGAAGCTTATACTCTCCCTCTCACAGACTTCATACATTCAACATGAAATCACGAGCATACATAGCATTGAAACAAATGCATAACAGAGCATGTAAATAAACTGTAAACATACCACTCAATAGATGCAAACAATGACCATGATACACCATGAAATCGAGTCAAAGCATTCTTATATTCACTCAAGTGCTCTTGTACATGGATTCAATAGCAACAACTATTTGCTCATACAACTTTTACAACTCCGCTCTTCTCTACTCTCCTATGCTCTCTTGCGCTATAGCTTCTAACTTACAATGAGGATAATGATACAATACAATACATATGAGGGAGCTTTCTAGAGTTTTCCGTCCTACAACCTCCAACTATCTAATCGAATTTAAGCCTACATCTACTTTACATTCATTACAATAAATGCCTCCAACCGACAAATGAGAGCAAACGCTCAAGATCCGCGTTACAATCTCCAAACATTTAAGAACAATTACTTCTTCAAGCTATTACATTAATGTTCTGTCTTTTGAAATTCAAAATGTCTTCCAAATGCGCGCTGGTGCATATCCAGTTGTCTTCCGCTTGCGCTTGCCTTGCTGGCGATGCTCCTGCATCATACTCCTCTGGCTGGAAATTCATGGACTCCTGTTCATGAGCTCTTGCATTGTCTGTCCATGTTTCTGGATATCCGCTTCGCCTTCCCAACTGACATCTTCAATCGGGTGTCCCTTTCATTTCACCAAATATTCAAAATATGTCTTTCTCCGGGTTTTCTTGCCAACTCTTTGATCAATCATCTTTTCCATCTGCAGCTATCGACATCTGTTTAACCCACTGAATTTCCTTCGGGCTTTTTGCTTCTCTCGCTTCATCTGCTCTGTAAGGATACAGATCTGCTATGTTGAATATGGGCGATATTCCCACACCATTTGGCAATTCTATCTCATAAGCATTTGCTTCAAATTTTCTTAAGATTTTACACGGCCCTATCTTTTTCATCTTTAGCTTATTATATGTTCCCCTCGGGAACCTTTCTTTTCTCAGATGCGCTAAGACTAAATCTCCCACTTTGAATTGAAGTTCTCTTCTGTGCTGATCTGCTCTGCGTTTATATTCCTGGTTGGAATACTACAACCGCTCTTTAATCTTACTGTGGATCTCTAGCATCTATGCTGCAAAATCTTCCGCTCCAGCACTTCTGAACTCACTTTGCTCTAAGTCTCTCAACTCAGATACTCCTCTTGGCTGCATTCCATACATTATCTGGAATGGGATCTGTCCTGTGCTTCTATTAGGTGAATCATTATATGCAAATTCCGCTTGCGGCAGAATCTGATCCCATTGATTGTGATGTTCAGCTACTAAACTCCTCAATAAGTCCCCTAAACTTAGATTTATTGCCTCAGTTTGTCCATCTGTCTGAGGGTGATATGATGACCTAAAAGATAGATTTGTTCCTAGCTTCTTCCATAGTGTCCTCTAGAAATGACCAACAAATTTGGTATCTCTGTCTGAAATAATACTCTTGGGTAAACCATGAAGTCGAACAACTTCTTTGAAAAACAGATTTGCAATGTGTGTTGCATCACTGGTTTTTTGACATGGAATAAAATGTGCCAGTTTTGAGAATCTGTCGACTATCACGAATATGGAATCACAACCTCTCTGTGTTCTCGGCAGTCCCAACACAAAATCCATGCTTACCGCATCCCACGACCTCTCTGGTATTGGCAATGGTTGATACAATCCTGTATTCTATCGTTTCCCTTTTGCATGCTAGCAAATTCTACATTTGTTGACGAATTTCTGGACATCTGTCCTCATCCTTGGCCAATAATATAAATTGTTCAGTTGTGCAAATGTTTTGTCATGGCCGAAATGTCCAGCCAATCCTCCACTATGTTTTTCCTTCAAAAGGTTTTCTCTCATAGAACACTTCATACACAACTGATTTCCTTTGAATAGTAATCCATCCGGAATTAAATATTCAATCCATTGGCTTCTGTCTCTCAGAACATGATTCTCACATGCTTCATAAGCATCCTTGAAATCTGAATCATCTCTGTACATATCCTTAAGGCTATCAAAACCTAAGGTCCTCACACGAAACTCCTGCAGAATCAAACATTTCCTGCTTAATGCATCAACAACCTTGTTAGCAGTTCCATAAATGTGCTTTATAACAGAAGTAAAGTTCTGCATAAATTCAACCCATTTTGCATGTTTCTAGTTCAGTTTTTCCTGTCTGGTTATGAATTGTAAAGCATGGTTATCGCTATACAAAACAAACTCTTTCAAAACCAAGCAATGCCTCCATTTCTTTAGCGCTTGTATGATTGCATAAAATTCTTTATCATATGTGGAATAATTCCTTCTGGCCTCGTTCAACTTCTCACTGAAGTATGCGACTGGTCTATTGTCTTGACTTAAGACTGCTCCAATCGCAAATCCACTTGCGTCACATCTCACTTGAAATGTTTTACTGAAATCTGGCAGAACCAGAACTGGCTGTTCAGTTATCTTCTCTTTCAAGTTTCAACAACTTGAAACTTTTCTTTGCTTCCTCTGTCCAATGAAAAGATTTATGTCTTTTCCTGACTGTGTCCATCATTGGTGCAGAAATTCCACTAAAATTTCTGATGAACTTCCTGTAAAAACTGGCTAGTCCATGGAAGCTTCTGACTTCAAAGATATTCCTTGGCGATGGCCATTCTTTGATTGCTTTTACCTTTTCAGGATCCATCTTCAATTCATTCGAAGAGACCACAAAACCCAAATAAACGAGTTCTTTCTTCATGAAAGATGACTTCTTCAGATTCATCAGCAACTTCTCTTGCTGCAACCTCCTCATTACTAGAGATAAATGTCTCAAATGTTCCTCCCGAGTCTTACTGAAGATCAGTATATCATCAAGATACACAATTACAAACTTCCCAATGAAATCTTTCAAGACTTCGTTCATTAATCTCATAAAAGTACTTGGCGCATTCGTCAAACCAAATGGCATGACAAGCCATTCATATAGTCCTTCATTCATCTTGAATGTTGTCTTCCATTCATCACCTTTCCTCATTCTAATTTGATGATATCCGCTTTTCAAATCAATTTTTGAAAAAACTTTGCCCCACTCAAGCAATCCATCAAGTCATCCATCCTGGGTAAAGGGAATCTATACCTGATGGTGATTTTGTTTATAGCCCTCGAGTCTGTACACATCCTCCATCCACCATCCTTCTTCGGACTTAACACTGTTGGCACAACGCATGGACTCAAGCTTTCTCTGACCAATCCTTTGTCCATCAAATCTTGGACTTGCTTCTTGACTTCTTCATTCTCCTGTGGCGTCAATCTGTACGCTGCTTTGTTTGGTAAACTTGTTCCTGGTATAAGGTCAATGTGATGGTTTATACTTCTGATGGGTGGCAACGAACAAGGTAAATCGTCCACCACTATACAACGAACTTCTCCAGCAGTTCCTGAATCTCCTCAGGTAGATCATTTATCGAGGTACTGGTCAAGATGACTCTAGGTTTTCTCACCACAACAAACTGCATATCTTCATCTTTCTTGACTTCATCCAGAAGTTCCTTTCCACTCATGAGAAGTATAGTATTGCTTGTTTCTTCTTTCACCTTCTTGTCTTCAATCGGTAGCAACATATGCATCCTACCATTCTTCTCCAAGGTGTAGGTATTCTTTCTTCCGTCATGAATAACATTTTTGTCATATTGCCACGGTCTCCCCAACAAAAGATGACAGACATTCATAGGAATTACGTCACATAAGATCTCATCTCTGTAACCCCCTATCTTAAATTCAACTAAACACTGTTTAGTGACTGTTACCTGATGTCCTTTTTTCAACCATGAAACTTTATTTGGGCTCGGATGTGCAACTGTCTCCAATTCTAGCTTCTCCACCATCTCTGTGGATACTAGATTATCCGTGCTTACACTGTCCACTATCACTTTGCATACCCTATCCTTGGTCTTGCAAGCAGTTCTAAACAAACTATTCCTCTGGACTGGATTCTCTATCTCCTTCTCTGGCTTCAAGAGAATTTTCCTCATCATTAAGGATCTTCCGCCTTCTGCATCTTCTGCCTCAACATTTCGCCTTTGCGCTTCTGAAATGTGAGCTTCACGTCCTCCATCTCTTTTTCTATCCGGACATTCAAAAGACTTGTGTCCGATCTTTCCACAGACAAAACACTTTATTTCACCTCCTCTGCCTCTTCCACTTCCTCTTGCACGAGGAAAAGTGTTCCTGTCGACGTATTGTTTTCCCTGTGAACTTCCTCCCCTTTTTGGGTGATTATGAGGTTTCTTTTCTTCCTCCTTGGGCTTCTGTACTCTGTCTTGGGCAACTGCTTTGCCTCTGCTCTGACTTCTACCTTTGCCCCTTTGACTTTGGCTTCGGGCCAATTTCTCTTTAGCCTTCAGAGCAACCTGATAAGCATCTTCCACATTTCTAATCGTCACCATGCTCATCTCATCTTGAATGTCATATCTCAAACCATTCATATATCTGGCGACCTTTTCATCATCACTCTCACGGTGACCAGCTCTAATGTTAAGCCGGTAGAATTCTTCAGTGTATTCCTTCACTGTCATCCCTTTTTGTCTCAAATTCTGCATTCTTCGAAACAAATTTATTTGGTAATCTCTGGGTATGAATTTTGCTTTCATCTTGGTGACCATCCTGTCCCAGCTTTTGATTCTTTGCTTGCCTTTGCAACGCCTGTCAGCCTGTAGTTCATCCCACCACAGTGGTGCATGCCCTTTCAATCTAGTGACAACATGTTTTACTTTCCTATCCTCTTCGACATCCTCATAATCGAAGTATTTATCCAGAGCTCTAAACCAATCTAGCAACTCCTTAACGTCTAAGTTGCCTTCATACATCGGGATGTCCTTTTTTTCTCTGGCACCTATCCTTGCAACAACTCTGAATAGACGTTCTTCTGCAACATCTTCGACTGCAACTTCTTCTTCAGCTCCAGCCTCATTCTCGCTTTCGGCTTCACTGACGTCTTCAGCATCAGTGGTTCACCTCTGTGCTGTCTCCATAACATCCAATCGACCACGAAGTTATCTCATTTCCCTTTCCACAGCTGGATCGGGCATAGCTCTCTCTTGATGTCTTCTCGACGACATTGTTCCAATCACAACTGTCCTCTGTCTACCTTCTTCAGAAAACAAAAGTTGTTAGCTAGGCTCTAATACCACCTGACGCAGCACCCCTATCTCGATAGGGTTTGCTTGACCTCCCGGTCTATGGATCTTCAACTCTCCCGAGCCAGAATGGCTCCTTGATTCCCTGCTGGAATCTTCAACACATATATCCACAGGTCCTATTTTGAAGTTACGCCTGCACGAACAAGCACAAAGCGCGAACTTCCACTCCATGTGACTAGCGACGTGACCACAACCTTAAACTTCAAAAGGGCGCGTCGCTATTTCGCATATCGGGGATTTGAGTTCCAAGGCACTTCGACTCCTCTAAGTCCCGAAGTCCCGAAATGGGCTAACGGTCCTTAGCTCCTCCCTTTTCTCTTTTTCGATGTGACCCTTGACTGTGACCTGGGGTCCAACTTTTGAGCGCATTGGGAATTCGCGACTCGGGGGTTCACGGTACAATGCTCCTCCTTCACCCCGAAGTCCGAACTCGCGACTTTTTTGCTGCGGATCAACGATCCAGATTCTCCCACAATCAATGGTTCAGATCTAGTCGGAATCTCGCGAATCGGGATTTCGCGATTTTTGCCTCCAAGTCACAACTTTCTCCACACTCCCGAATTCTGAAATGACGAAATTTCAAACACGAGATCAATGGCTCTTGTTGATCCAGACCTGACGGCTTATATCCCTCCTGAGATTACGAGTGTCTAAGGACTTCTATCTTAACCTCTCCACTGCTCTGCTAGATCCAACAGTTCACGTAATTTCGGTAGTTCTCTCTCCAAGAATTTCCATCGTTCGTTCAGACTCTCAATGACTACCAGTCAAAGAACTTGACGCCAACTCTTCCCCTTTCGACCTATTGAAGTCTCTATCCTTCCTGAGCTTGCTTTTGCTGCAATTCAAAAATCCTAAGGGACTCTTGCATGCACTCCTTGCGGCATTCACAATAACCTCTGGTTATTGAACAAATTCAAACTCTGCGCACTCCCGACGACAGAAGTTCCTCAACCACTTCCTTGGGTTGGAAAAAGTCTAAGACTCCAATCTGGCCTGCGCACACTTTGCACGGCTCTGTGCTAACCTGCACTTCTGTTGGTATAAGAACAATGGTATCTCTCCTGAGCTTCTTCTGAGGTAAAACTCAGAACCTTGTCATCGCACTCTTTGCGGACCTTCACTGCACTCTTTGCAGGAATTCTCAGGAAGAGAAACAATTGAAGCTTATACTCTCCCTCTCATAGACTTCATACATTCAACATGAAATCACGAGCATACATAGCATTGAAACAAATACATAACAGAGCATGTAAATAAACTGTAAACATACCACTCAATAGATGCAAACAGTGACCATGATAAACCATGAAATCGAGTCAAAGCATTCTTATGTTAACTCAAGTGCTTCTGTACATGGATTCAATAGCAACAACTATCTGCTCATACAACTTTTACAACTCTGTTCTTCTCTACTCTCCTATTCTCTCTTGCGCTACAGCTTCTAACTTACAATGAGGATAATGATACAATACAATACATACGAGGGAGCTTTCTAGAGTTTTCCCTCCTACAACCTCCAGCTATCTAATCGAATTTAAGCCTACATCTACTTTACATTCATTACAATAAATGTCTCCAACCGACAGATGAGAGCAAACACTCAAGATCTGCGTTACAATCTCCAAACATTTAAGAACAATTACTTCTTCCAGCTATTACATTAATGTTCCGTCTTTTGAAATTCAAAACGTCTTCAAAATGCGTGCTGGTGCATATCCAGTTGTCTTCCGTTTACGCTTGCCTTGCAGGTGATGCTCCTGCATCAAAAGTGCACAAAGGCACACACAACAATCACTCTGCCAGCAAATTAGTCGGAGGATTCTTCAAAAAAGAAAACAAGAGAAACGGTCTTATTATCCAAAAATTCAGTCCATTGTTTTCCAGCCCTTTTTTATACATCCAATAAAATACTATAACATATACTCATACTACAAAGAAACCAATGAAAATTTTTCTGAACTGTCTGAGCTTCACTAAAACTGTCAAAAACTGCAGAGGAACTTCTTCATCAATCTGGAAACCAAGTAGCATTTGTGAGAAAAGCATGTCCAAATCCTTTATTTTTTTTTCCAGGTTACACTGCCTGGGGAAAACTCCCGAGTACTTCCCTTCATTTTGAGGATGGTACCCAAGGTAAACCTTAGAATCTTTAGGGCACAAGGCTGGTCAACAACAGGGCTCGAAGCCATTACAACAATATACTTGTTTAGAGCTCAACATGTCACTTGCGGGAATTCCTCCCAACCACCTGAGCTAAACCCAATTGACATGTTCAAATCCTTCATATGAAACAACTTCCAAATATATCATTGAAATATCAAGCGTACTATTGCTGGCAGCTCTGTCCCACCATTTGCTTCTGTCTGTTCCATAACATTTGTGTCCATCTCCAGTCGTCTTTTTGAAAGAATTTCAGCCTGCACATTAAGTTCTCTGTAAATATGAGAAAAGGAAATGTATGTGAAGTTTTCTTCCAGCAGTTTCACTTGGTCCAACATGGGTCGAAGCACCATATTCTGCAGGCCTATGTTCTCTTTTACCCAGTCAATGACTAGTCTTGAATCTCCAAAGGCCTGAATTTGTGAAACATTCCTTTCCACAGCTAGCCTTAGCAAGACAGCCATTGCATTCCAATCAACTCAATTGTTTGTCCCATCACCTAGGTTTGCCCTGAATCAAAGTTTATTAGAGTTTGAGAGGAACAAGATGACTCCAGCTCCACATTTACCAGGAGTGCCTTGGCATGCACAATCAAAAAAAGCTCAGGCCTTGGATTTATCAATAATAGATTCTGAAATCTACCTAGGGACCTGTTATTTTTTAGCACTCCTGATTCCTTCATATGTAGAATTTATTTGATGACATACCTGAAATGGTGGGATCTCTTTACTTTTAAACAAACTAGCATTTCTTGCCGGCCAAAGGGCCCAGGAAACAACAAGATGCAGAGCTCTATTCTCCTCTACTTCTTTTCATTCCTTCCATACCCCCTTATATCCTGTCAGATTTGTTGAAGCAAACCACACTTCCCAAGAGAAAGGACACTGTACTAGCAGATAATTTATTAATTCTCCATATTTTTTGCATAAAGTACATATACTTGGCCCTTGCCTTGCCTGAGAGACATAAAGAAGAACAATAAAGACAATAAGTAGTGGGAAAAGGCTCTGTTACCTCTTCAATTCGCATCTAAGTGGAAAAAGTCCCAATCCACAGATGCAACCTTGAGTTAAGCCTAGGAGAAGCGCCATTGTCACCTTGGCTTGGCACAATTCTCCTCTCACTTTTGGCTGGCTCTCTTAAGGTCAAGTTTGGGGGGGGGGTATCCCTAGATATTGAATGATAAAAATAAACTGTATCACTAGATATTGAATGATAAAAATAAACTAAGTATAGAAAAGATATGTCAAAATGAGAGCCTTAGATTTAGAAGTAAATCTGATCTATAATTATAAACGAGATGTGATATTCAGATTTATACTTAGAAATATTAATACATGAACTAACTCCAAGTAAAAGATAAGACGAGTGAAATAAAAAGATTTAGCAAGTAAATGATGTCTTAATGTGATGCTCCATACATGTAAATTCCAGCAATATATGAATTGAAGCATACACCAATTAGATCCAATGAAAGACAAACATTCACATGCACCTTGAATCTATAAATCTAATCTGGTTGTTATGGTGTAATTGAAGGTAATTTCCTGATTTGAACAAGTGGTGAAACTACTTGTTAAACCTATTAAAAAATATGAAATCTATAGCAAATAGGCAATCTGCAAATCTGATTTATTATGCAGAAATCTGAGCGCTTGCCTAGGAGAGGGGTCAAGTAGACCCTTTATGCACGGATCAATCCAAAAACATTACATGTAGAGGGGCATTCTCCTTTAGAGGATGAAAGCAAGAATGTATTTAATATTTGATCCAAGTCCCCTTTGAAGAGGAGCATTTCCCTATTAGAAGCCTCTAGAGGTTTCTTTATTATATTTTCCAGCCTTTTCTTTATCGTATTTTATTGGAGGGTTATTGGATGATAGATCTATAAAAGGAGAAGAACTTTCATTGGCAAAGCGGGATTGAGGTGGAGGAGAAAACCCCTATAGGCCAAGTACAATGCTTTTTGCAGGCAAGGGAGAGAGACCCTCTGACAGATTTATGCTTCCATTATCTTTTTTTTTTCTGTAGGTTGAATTGATGCGCAAGGCTGCCATTGTAAATCTGCTGGTGTTCTTCTTATCCAGAGATATTTCACCCATATTGGGTGTTTATTTTAGCCAGTGGAGGAGGTTTGACTGTGATCTATTTATCCTCTCATGCCTTAGATGTAATAAGATTTGTTCATGAAGAAATTGCTGGCTGTTTATTCATATTTGAAGGCTGTCTTGCTGTTCTCTTTTGTATTGATGGTTGCATGATACATTGGTTGATGTTTATTGGAGGTGAAGTTGTATCTTTATGTGCATTTCACTTAGTCTGCACATTGATTTGGTTGACGTAAATGTTAGGGTTTACTGCTAATAGCCTCGTTGATTTTCTCCATTCCATACAAAGCTTATTTGTCATCTTGCTGCCCCCTTCTCAGCCCAAAGAATAAGGCACTTGTCCATTCAATTCCACCAATTTACGTTATAAAACCCTAAAACAATCCACTTCACTAATCTGATTTTCAGATCTGCATTCAAGGACAGGTTAGTGATGTTATTTTAAGGGATTCCCTCCTTGTGTTGGAAAAGAACTAGCCTAAAGTGAGGAGGACGACCGAGGTGACAGTGGGTAGTGTCATCCAATTGCTCTTGGGTTTGTACTTGATGGTTGGACTTTGAATATCTTTGAAGTGCATCTCTTAGAGGTATCACTCCTCCATCCTCCAACATCACTATCACCAACAGTACTTCAACCCTTAACCCATACTTACCAAATGTTTTGCACAAATTTTATGTTTAGCATGCTAGCTTGGAAGTTGGAACTATAAGCAGAAACACAAACACACACAACCAACAACCTTCAAACTGGAAATTCATGTATATCACAAAGGAACACAGTATACCTGTCTTAAGCTGAGAAAATTGTGGAAAACTGGTTTCCAAGGGAGGATTTGCCACCTAGCTGTAGGCATTCCTAGACAGAAGTCTGCCCTGAGACAGGGCTCTGATGTGACGAGTGGCTAAGGCAGATTTGCCAGCTCAGTCATAGATTTTCCCAGCAACCATACAAAACCCTTGCTATCATATGGGAAAATGGGTTAGTGGGAACCTCTGCTAGCACCAACAAGACAGGGTGAGAGCCATGACAGCTCAAGATTTCAGGAGGCAATGCTGCAACAGTTAGCTGCTAGCTTGCTTGCTAGTACAGACTTCCTTGGTGTCCTTCTTAGTGGAGCAAGTAATCTTGCTCCTTGCTAGCCTGCTTGCTAGAATAAGGACTTGCTCTTAGACCTTCGACTGCAACAATCTTTCTTCCTTGAACTGTCGTTTCTATCCTCTCATGTGAGTACGAAATCAGTTGCACATTTCAGCATTTGCCTTCCATTAACCCCATTTGTAGTCCTAACTTGGTACAAGTCCAAGGGCATTGGGTTCTATCCCTTCTTGCTGTTTGTCCCTTGATCTCTTTTGCTTGCTTTTTTCATGAGTGGAAATAAAATAACATGCCAAAAGAACCCCTCTCAAATATCAAAGGAAGCAGATATACTTGCAAGAGGGTTGGCGAGCATTAGATACTCATGGAATTGAGTTGTCACTTTATTCCTCTAGGTATTATTCTCTCATGCCCTCTTTTTCAACTAAAAAAGGGGCTAGTAAAGTGTGAGCTACTTGTGATGCTACTTGCCTTGCATCTATCTTGCAATTTGTCATATCAACCCCCCATCCCCAGGCAACAAGTTCCACATTTTTATATTAGTTCACCTTTTTAATGCCTTGTGCTCACATCATCCACGTGCTTCAGGTTCTAGACCACATAAACTTAGGAAAGTGCTCACTGGTTCAGATTGTTAAATTTATGAGTTTGATTTAATACTGTAAGTACTTCTTTAAATTCTGATTGTAATTTGAACTTAGCTCAACATCATTCATAAATTAGAACAGCAATAATCATAGGAATTACCAGCATGCAAGATCACAACACATGTACACCGGGGAAACCCTATACAGGGAGAAAACCCCCAGCAAAAATCTCCTTTTATTGCATTAGTAATGTATGACCACTTACAAATATTCCACCATAAAATTCTGCTCTTAACGAGCTTGCCAATATGACTTTGACGTGACTGTGTGACCTGTAGAAGACTTAGAAACTTTGCTGATAAATATCTCTCATATAAACCAGCACTGTGGAAGAGGCTATGCACAGCCTAGGTGCTTCTTTGCTGCCTGTTTCTGGACTGATATACACCAGCCTTGTTGGTGTATTTTGCTGCCCTCAAACAGAATGAATTGCTGCCCTCTAACACTGGTATTTAAGCTGGCTGCTAACTCTGATATTTGTGCAGCCTGCTAACTCTGTTATGCGTGCAGCCTGCTAAATTTGTTATATGTGCATCCTTCTAACTCTGTGCAGCCTACTAACTCTGTTATGCGTGCAGCCTGCTAACTCTGTTATATGTGCAGCCTGCTAACTCTGTCTCCTTTCCACTCCAAAACTTGTGTGTGTAGAATGAGGGTTGACCTCTTCTTATATAGGAATGGAGAGGTGAAGGAGAGGGCTCGAATTAGAAACTTTATTGCATGCTAGTCATAACTAGGCTTTACACTTTAGTTCAAGTTTAGAACTTGACTTTAAACTTCAGTTACAACTCGCCCTTGACATGGCACTGCATGTTATGCCTACTCAACAAATGACTCGACCTTGACTGGACATGCATGCGAACTACTCAGCATGCACATGACATGCATGCATGCAACATGCAACTAGACATGCATGCAATATGCAACATGCAACATGCAACATGCGACATGCGACATGCAACAAAAACTTGACAACTTTGACTCTGACCTAGACATGCAATTTTGACTTTTACAACTCGACTCTTTACAAGGCAATTCGAATTTCTTCATGGTGGATAATGTCACATGTGCCAACGCACTAAATCAATACATTTACATCATTTGCAATATCAGGAAGATTGTTTGTTTCTAGCTCATAGGAATTTTACGTTCAACTTAACTTTTGCTAGATGCCGTGACTTTTGCTCATGGCTCACAAGGCTTGACTAGGCTCACAGAGGTTGTATGTTCCCCCTGACTTTTGCACTAGTCTGTCTATGCTCACAGAGGTTGTACGTTCCCTTTGACTTTTGCACTAGATTGTCTATGTTCACAGAGGTTGTACGTTCCCCTTGACTTTTAAAAACATTAGAGTTACATATTGACTTTTGTCTCAGAGTTACAAGGCTTCTACCTTTGCCTTGGCTTGACTCACAAGACCATATAGGATCTTGTTCGTCCTGACTTTTGGTTTGACTCACAGAGGTTGTACGTTCCCCTTGAGTTTTGTCAATACCTCACAAGACTGGTTGATTCTCCAAATCTCCCTAGCTAGCCTCAGGGTGGCCCATATGGCCTCTCATTGGAGAATGACTATCGATGCTGCCAAATTTAACACAGATAAATTGTTCGGTCTGCAAACCCCTCATAGCAGAAGCAAGGCAAAGGCGACCCCAACCCGTAGAACAAAGGGGAGTGCAAGGATGGTCAACCTCAGGACAACCAGTCCAAACTGCAAACAAAGGACAATGGGAAGACAAGGAAAGACATTTGAAAATGGTGCGAGTTCCATAAGATCCCCTGGCATAACACCATTGAATGCCACTCAAAGCAATCATTTGTGGCTGAGGTGAAAGCCTTTGAATCAGATGCAGGCTCCGACTCGGAGTTAGAACCAGAAAAAGGGAGACAGATCATTGATGCAGAACCCAGTGCCACCATTGCTACCACCACCAAGGTCTAGCCCGACGAACCTGATGAACTAGAGGAAGGTGAGAGCCTCTTTCATTCACAGATGTGGGTGAAGGGTACTCCACTGCACTTCATCGTTGATAGCGGTAGCCAGAAGAACCTCATCTCAGTAGAGGTCATCAAGCGGTTGGCTCTGCTGACATCACCACACCCGTAGCCGTACACCATTGGATGGCTCTGCCAAGGGAGCGATCTTTGCGTCAACCAACAGTGCCGCCTGACCTACAACATCAAGCCCTTCAAAGATGAGGTATTGTGTGATGTCGCCCCCCTTGAAGTTTGTGATGTTCTTTTGGGCCAACTTTTTTTATGGAAACTTCATGCTGTATATGAGTCTAGGCCTCGTAGTGTTATTATTACTTTGGACAAGAGATTATACATGATACCAGAGGTAGTCCCATCTACCGCCATTTCCTTGATCTCTGCCAAGTAATGCATGAAGGTCATCTCTCAAACCGGGAAGTTTGTCTTCTTCGTGATTCGCGCTCAGAGTGAGCAGAAGGTTGCAGCCACATCCATGGCCTCCGCGACAGGTCTCTCCACGCAGCAGAAGCAAGTGGATAAGGTTGTGGAAGAATACAAAGACATCTTCTCCTCATCCACTGGGGTACCTCTGCACTGTCAGGTCAAGCACTCAATCGACCTGGCCCTCGATGCACCGTTACTGAATGGGCTAGTCTATCGCCGCTGTCTGTCAGAAAATGAGGAAATCAAACACCAGATCTAAGAGCTGCTCGAAAAGGGGCACATCTGCCCAAGCTCATCACCTTGTGGAAGCCCAATCGTGCTTGTGCAGAAGAAAGACGGGTCCTGGCGACTCTGCAATGATTACTGGGCCCTAACTAAAATCACAGTCAAGAACCAGTATCCAATTCCCCGAATTGATGATCTCCTTGACCAGCTCAAGGGGGCCAAATACTTTAGTAAGATTGATCTGAAGTCCGATTACCACCAGGTTCCAATAGAGCAGACTGATGTATGGAAGACTGCCTTCAAGTCCAAAGAAGGTCTTTTTGAATGGTTGGTCATGCCCTTTGGCTTGACAAATGCCCCAACAACTTTCATGAGGATGATGGACAATATCTTGCGGCCTTTCATCAATTCTTTTGTGGTAGTGTATTTGGATGACATCCTCATCTTCAACAAGAATTAGGCGGAACACTTGTAGCACATTCAACAGGTTCTGCATACTCTACGACAACACAAGCTATATGCAAATTTGGAAAAATGCTCCTTCGACATGAACATGGTTCAGTTCCTAGGCTACATTGTTGATGACTACGAGGTGCATGTCAATCCAGCCAAAATCCAGGTCATCCGTGATTGACCAGCCCCGACCACACTCACTGAGCTCCGAAGCTTCTTAGGTCTTGCCAATTTCTATCACAGGTTTGTGTTGGGATTCTCTCACATTGCATGGGCCCTTAGCCAAGTGACCATGTTAAGCCCTAAATAGTGGCTCATTACCCCTTAATTGGGGCATATTACATTAGTATTGTTAGTTTATTTATGTCAGCTTTAGTCCATTAGTATTGTTATTTTATTTATGTCAGCTTTAGTCCATTAGTTGTAATTATACCTCCTAGTCTCCTATATATACCAAGGAGACATTTTCATTTGGAATCATTTGGTATTTGAACATTTATGTGGGCATAAGGAGGTTGCCCCCTCGAAGAGGCTTATTATCTGAATTTATCTCTTTTTCAAGGCGTTGAGTACTTATTCTGAGGTTTTTCTATGCTATATTGATATTTGGTTCCTAACATATGGTATCAGAGCTCAAGGTCTTGGGGTTTTGCTGCTAAATCTGAGACACCTTGGCATTTTCGCTATAACTTTTTTCTACAACGATTTAGAAGGAACGACTTGGAGGATATTTAGTAGGCGGATCAAGGTACGTTGGGTTAAAATTTTAGCTCCTGAGGCCTTATACTTTCGGAGATACAACCTTTTTAAGATAGGGTTCTGGAATCATCCTGAATCGAGTCATTGTGGAATTTTCGCTATAATTTTTTTTCTGTAACGTTTCAAACCCTGAACTCCAGAGGCTATTCACAGAAATTAGTAAGCTATCTGTAGTAACAATTTCAGCTTCTGGGTCATCTTACATTTGTAGATACACCCTGTGGAAGATAAGGTATTTGACTAGTCCTATTGACTAGTCTCAAGCAGGTGTTCCGGGTCAAACAATCATAACTTCTTCCTAGAGTATCCAACTTGAGTGAGACCAGTTGCATTGGATAGTGGACAACCCGTAGTAGTTCTGGTAAGAGTTTTAGAATTTTATATCAATTATTTTGTGTGGGGAACGCTATACAAGTGAGATCTCCTGGAAAGGAAAAAAATCAGCAAGTTGTGGGGAAGTTATCGTAAATTCCACTTGGCACATCCAATTTTGATAAGACCTGTGGCATTGCATAGAAGAAATATCAGAGACCTACAAAAAAAAATATTTCATACTCAGAAGGGTCGAAATTTTGGAGATACAATAAAAGGAAGATTGTCTAGCAGAACCACCTCAAAATCAAGGTTTAAAGTGATACTTGGCCAACATGCCACAAAAAAAGGGAACTTCTACACCAAATAAGCCTCCAGACAATCCTACTTGGACTCTTGATGAAGGTGAAGAAATGCGTAGGGACATAAATGATTTACAAAAGAAGACAGTAACAAAAGATGAACTACAAGAGATGGAAGCTAAGT
>ML791735.1:343113-366729 GCA_009831015.1 Picea engelmannii | reverse complement strand
TGTTTCTTACAGCCATATTAGGACTTTTGTTGAGTAGATATAGTACAATATAGATTATTTCAACCCAAAAGATGGTTCCATTCTCTCTCCTCGATACCATTTTTTTGAGAAGCATACAAATAATTTGTTTATGTATGCAATAAGATTTGTGATTTTAGAAGTCACTAGATTTGTATTCTTTGCCACCATCTATTTTGAGAACCTTGATCTTCTCCTTGCTTTGCCTTGCAAACATGGCTCTAAATTGTTTGAATGTTTGAAGAACCTCTAGCTTGCATTTGAGGAAGTACACCCAAACCTTTTTGAATAATATTCAATAAATGTCTGTTATGCTCAACTCCTCAGCAAAACACAGCCACTCTCCTCAACTCCATCTCCCTCCTTCAGAGCATCTGTTCAACTCACAAATGGGGAATGTGTCCAGCTCCACCCTCAGCCTCTCGTTTATCTCACCTTCAGCCACCATTTTCCTTGAGATGTGTGCTCAATTTTGGGCCTCAATGGCTGAGATTGGGGCACCTCCTTTGGGCTGGACTCCACTCTCCGCTAAGTGGTGCGCCCCCCTTTAAACAGGGTCCCACAAAGCACTCAGCCCCCTCATGAGGTGCACCCTCTCTCTTGGGCCCCACAATCCACTCAACAACAGAAATTTTGCTGCAAGCCTAAGTTAGACTTAGGCTGAGATAATAGGGCTGATCTGGGTTGATTAAGGTGTCCATCAGCTGGCCTAGAACACGTAGGCACAGCTGAGACACCTACTGAGCTAAAAATCTAACAGAGAAGGTGTGGTTATTGATGCTCTGGTGCTTTGCATGTGGATGTTCTATTCTAGGAGGGTGTAGATCCCAAGATTAGGTAGGTGCATCCATGAGAGATTCTGATGCATGCTTGCATGTACTTACTCTTTTGGAGTGGGTGCATTATTCTAGGTGAACATAGTTATCGACTTGACGAGAACTCTTTAGAGTTCTCATTTTTTTAGAGGTCGCATTTATTGGCTATTTTTACCCTCATTTTTTTCTTCGAGGTTAAAAGAGTTTGACTCCCACAAGTATGATGATCTCTGCCGGGCTTTTGGGATTAAGAGGGAGCTGATTGTGCCTCATAATCCCCAACAGAATGGAGTTGCAGAAAGAAAGAATATGACGATTTGTGAAGCAGCAAGAGCTATGATGTATGATCATAACCTTCCATTGTCTCTTTGGGCCGAAGCTGCAAGTACTATAGTCTATGTTCAGAACACGTGTCCTCATAAAGCCTTGGAAGAGAAAACTCCGGAAGAATTCTTCACAGGTAAGAAACCTTCAGTTGATCATTTGAGAATTTTTGGTAGTCCTGTCTACATTCATGTACCAAAAGAAAAGAGGACTAAGGTAGAGCCCTCTGGAAAGAAAGGCACATTTGTGGGGTATAGTGAGACCTCAAAAGCATATCGAATCTATGTACTAGGGCAAAAGTACATAGAGGTCAGTAGAGATGTGACCTTCCATGAGGAAGCCACCTTTCGTTGTTCCAAAGAACTTCCATGTGATACAGAGGAGCAGGAAGCTCCATCTCCAGAATCTTCAGATTCACAACTTTCAGATGAGTAGAGAGAGGAGGCCAGAGAGCCTTCAGTGGATCCCATAAGGGATTCTGTTGAGTTTCACCTAGAGAAACTTCCTGCCAAAAGGAAGCCAACTTGTTGCCGTGAAATTTTAAAGGAAGCAGAAAAGCATGCAACACCTAAAGGTACTTTTAGAGAAAGCAAGAAGCTAGATAAATACTCAGGTTTGATAGCTCAGTTGAATCTTGTGATTGACTCAGAACCTTCCAGTTTTGATGAGGTTGGCAAACATAAAGTGTGGAAGGATGCCATAATAGAAGAGTACGAGTCAATATTGAAGAATGATGTATGGGAAGTGGTCCCAAGACCTCAAGGAAAATCAATAGTAACCTCTAAATGGACTTACAAAATAAAGCATGCAGCAGATGGCGGTGTTGAAAAATTCAAAGCTAGATTTGTGGCTCGTGGTTTTTCTCAGAAAGAGGGAATTGATTATGATGAGATTTTTTTCTCCTGTTGCCAGGTATACTTCTATTAGAGTCTTCATTTCTCTTGCTTCAATGTTTAATTGGAAACTTCACCAAATGTTAAGACTGCTTTTCTTAATGGTGAAGTTGAGCAAGAGGTTTATATCGAGCAACATGGGGGTTTTGTGATCCATGGGAAATAATCCCATGTCTGCAAACTCAAGAAAGCCTTGTATGGATTGAAACAAGCTCCGAGAGCATGGTATGGAAGAATTGACAATTTTCTTCAGAGTCTTGGTTTCTCCAAGAGTATAGCAGACCCTAATCTTTATACAAAGATTGTGAAGAATCATCCTGCTATCTTGATTTTATATGTGGATGATTTGTTCCTCGCTGGAGAGGAACATCTGATAGCTCAGACTAAGAGGGAGCTATCAACAGAGTTTTGAAATGAAGGACTTGGGTCTTATGCATTACTTTCTCGACTTAGAGGTGTGGCAAAAACCTGGTGAGATTTTTCTCTCACAAAGTAAGTATGCAGTTGATGTGCTTCGCAGATTTGGGATGTTGGACTGTAAGTCCATGACCACACCTATGATTTCTTACCTAAAGAAGTTACATGATCAAGCTACAGGTTCAGATCCAGAAGATCCTATAGTATATCGTCAGATTATTGGGTCCTTGATGTATCTAGTACACACCGGACCAGGCATTTGTTACGAAATGAATGCCCTCAACCAGTTCATGTGTGAGCCGAAACACATTCATATGGTTGCTGCTAAGCATATTTTCATATATGTCCGAGGGACTATAGCCTATGAGCTCAGATACACTTCTAGTGGAGGTGTAATGCTTCATGGCTATACAGATTCAGATTGGATGGGCAGTACAGTGGACCAGAAGAGCACTTCCGAATATTGTTTCAGTTTGAGTTCAGCTATGATCTCCTGGTCCAATAGGAACAAGCATCCATAGCCCAAAGCACTGCAGAGCTAGAATACATTGCTGCAAGTGTTGCTAGTAGAGAAGCAATGTGGCTCATAAAGCTACTCTCAGATTTGTTTAGTGCTGAGTTGGAACCCACAGTAGTTCACTGTGATAACAAGAGATGTATAAAGCTCTCCGAGAATCCCGTGTTTCATGAC
This sequence comes from Picea engelmannii, assembly GCA_009831015.1. Taxonomy (NCBI): domain Eukaryota; kingdom Viridiplantae; phylum Streptophyta; class Pinopsida; order Pinales; family Pinaceae; genus Picea; species Picea engelmannii. The sequence goes on along the minus strand of ML791735.1, from coordinate 363,571 downwards.
AGATCGAAACACATTGAGATGAGATATCACTATGTTCACGACATGGTGCAGAAGTACATTCTCAGTATTCAGTATGTTCCGATGGCAGAACAAACTCCAGATATTTTGACCAAGCCCCTGTCATTGACAAAGTTTGCGTACTTTCGAGACAAGCTTGGTGTTGCTGAGAATGTCTCTCTTGCTGAGAGGGAGTGTTAAAATTAATGCAGCTGCAAGAGCCATTCTCTGGGAGGACGGCAAAGACCCTAGTTGAGATCTAGGGCCCCCAGTACACTCTTGGGGTTCTTGTTCTGGGACCAAGCAATTAGAGCCATGGAAAAAGACCCTAGTGAGGCCCCCAAGTGTATTGTTGGGGTTCTTGGTCAAGGACCAAGCAGTTTGATGGTATAAGTCCCTAGATGTGTCCTAGGGCCCCTGGATGTGTTCTAGGGAATCCTTGTTCGGTGCTTGGATTGATCCTTGGTTGTGTACCTTGGTGGATAAGACCCTAGTTGTGATCTAGGGCCCCCAGATGCGTTCTGGGGTATCCTGGTATGGGACCAGGCAGTTTCTTGGTTAAGTACCAAGCTGAGATGATGTGTGATCTTCTTCTCTCCTGGGATGGTCCATGAGACCTAGGAGCAGTTAATAAGAAGGACATGATCACATCATTGACCTTCCTCTTATGCTGGGATGATAAAAGCTTATAAGCTATTTCATGAGACCCTTGTGGACATTCTGCCATTAAAGAAGAACCCCCCTTGATTACCTTTGCAACCCCTTACTTGAGTTACGCCCTCCTTAATGTTTATGTGGTTTGGTTCATTGCTAGCCGCCTTGACTTTGTTCCCCTCTCCTTGACTTGTTGACTATTCTAATTAACATTTAATATTTTATGATTAAAATATTAATTGCTTATTTGTTTATTTTGTTAGGGTTTAATCTAACCCTAAAGTTAGGGCTATTTTTGCTAATGCTAACCTACCTACCAAACTATAAAAAGGAGAGACCTCTCCTCTCACTAGCTACATTCACTATTCATTCTAAGCCGAGTCTTGGTCTGAGTTTTTGCTGCGGCTCCCTTTTGTTTGGTTATTGAAGTGGTGCGACCCTCTTTAGGACAATTTTGCTGCGACTCCTTTGTTCTGGTCATTTGAAGTGGTGCGACTCTCTTGGTGTAGCCACCGTGGGCTTACCTCCCTTGTCTCTTGCTGCCGCTAACCCCTAAGGGTCTTCCTTAGCCTGCCACAGGTCTCTTCTGGTTGCTGCTTGGGGGTTCCTCTTCTCCTTGCTAGTGCTGTTGTCCTCCTCTCCTTGCTGGTGCAGCCCTCCTCATTTGTTACTGGTGCCACTTATATGCTGCTTCTGTTTCATTTTGGTGCCACCTGTTTGCTGCCGTTGTCCTTTTTGTGACCTGTGTATGCTGCCCTACCTTACAGTTTTTAGTACCCTAATCAGGGTTTGACGAGGCAACTCTAAAACTGATATTTATTTCAGTCTTTTGCTGTAGTAGTTTTATTCTTGGACAAAATTGTTAAGGCTGTTAGTGGCCTCCCTTTTCAGTCACTAGGTTGGACAGTAGTGTCCTGGTTTCAGTCCTTTTACTTGATGATTGGCATGTCGGTCAGTTTTCTGATTTTACCCTAAAGTTCTTCTTGGCAAAATTGTTCCAAGGTTCATGATGAGATCTGCCCTGAGGGTTTGATCAATGATTCCTTAAAAGCTTTTTCTGAGCATACAAAAAAGAGGATAACAACAACACAACAACACATCAAGTAAATCTGTTCCTTGTTTGACTAAGGTAATACTTAGATCTATAATGTGATTTCTGTCATTAGTTGTTTACATCAGAATTTTTGTATATATTGCTGATCCAATTTTACAGTAGCGAATGCAGTTAAAAATATTTCTGTTCCTAGCTAGTCTATAATTTCCCTTAAATTCTAACACACACTAATTAGAATGAGGGTCGTCCTCTACTTATAAAGGCGTGGAGAGGAGAAGGAGAGGGCTCGGAAATAGAAACTTGTTTGCATGCTTCGACTTCATCTTGAAATAGATCTTGGACAAAAGACTTCACTTAGTTCGAATTTAGAACTAGACTTGAGACTGTTAATGTTTATGCCATTATTATAGTTCTTTGCATTTCAATAGATAAGAGCATCATAAGAACAAGATCACTGAGAAATACACATTCACAAGAGACACAACATTTATCCTGGGAAACCCTCTAGGGGAAGAAAACCCAACAAAAACTTCCTTATCATAAATAGCTTATACAATGTTCAAGAGATAACTCAAACCAATACAGATAGTCCTCCCCAAGAGATGCGCCACTCTTCTTCTCCTCTCTCTGGTAATTGCAGCTTGCCTCATAAGACAAATGAGCAAGTGAGTTGTGTGTTAGAAGTGAGGCGCTAGCCTCTTATTTATACAAGACTGACACGTGTGAGAGGGTTTCACTGGCAGGGCCGACCTCTCACTATGGGTGGGTAAACCCACCTTTAATTAATTCTGGGTCTTCAATAATAACTGCTGGGGCCGACTTCTTATTCTACCCTTTATAATTGTTCGATGACCAATCCGCAAAAGGGGATTTGGTCCAATTACCGACATGATTAATCCACAATGGGGATTAATCCTAATAATAAAATAACAAAATAATAAGAATGCTCTTCGCAGTTACATTATTTTAACAGAGACTTCAGTTACAACTTTCCCTTGACTTGGCAATGCATGCGAACTAACTCAGCATGCACATGTCATGCATGCATGCAACATGCAACTATGCAACTTTATGCAACTTAATGCAACTATGCAACTTATGCAACTTTATGCAACTATTGCAATTTTATGCAACTTTATGCAACTATGCAACTTTATGCAGCTTTATGCAACTCGACTTTTACAACTTGACCTTTTACAACTTGAGTTTAACAACTCATTCAACTTGACTCTTATACATGGCAATTCAAATTTCTTCATGGTGGATGGTGTTACACGTGCCAACGCACTACATCAATACATTTACATCATTTGCAATATCAGGAAGATTGTTTGTTTCTAGCTCATAGGAATTTTATGTTCAACCTAACTTTTGCTAGATGCCTTGACTTTTGCTCATGGCTCACAAGGCTTGACTAGGCTCATAGAGGTTGTACATTCCCCCTGACTTTTGCACTAGTTTGTCTATGCTCACAGAGGTTGTACGTTCCCCCTGACTTTTGCACTAGACTGTCTATGCTCATAGAGGTTGTACGTTCCCCCTGACTTTTTCATTAGACTTACATCTTGACTTTTGTCTTAGACTTACAAAGCTTCTACCTTTGCCTTGGATAGACTCACAAGATCATATAGCATCTTGTTCGTCTCGACTTTTGGTTTGACTCATAGAGGTTGTACATTCCCCCTGGCTTTTGTCAATGCCTCACAAGACTAGTGGATTCTCCAAATCTCCCTGGCTAGCCTTAGGGTGGCCCATATGGCCTTTCATTGGAGAGTGATTGCCGATGCTGCCAAATTTAACACTCCCTCTCAACGAGGGAGTCATTCTCAGCCACACCGAGCTTGCCACTCAACTGCAAAAACTGTCTCAATGGCAATGGTTTGGTCAAGATATCAGCTACCTGCTCGCTCATGGCTATGTACTGTAGCTTTACAATTTTTCTTTGGACCAAGTCTCGAATGTAGTGGTACTTCATGTCAATATGTTTTGACCTGTTGTGAAATACCGGGTTCTCTATCAGTTTTATGCAACTTTGATTACCACAGTGAACCATCGTTGTCTCGAGCTTGTCACCAAACAACCCATAAACCAATTTTCTGAGCCATACTGCTTCCTTGCTAGCATCACTTGCTGCAATGTACTCAACCTCTATTGTACTGTGTGCAATGGATCCCTGTTTCTTGCTTGACCAAGAGATCATAGTGGATCCGAAACTGAAGCAGTATTCGGAATTACTCTTCCAGTCCACTGGGCTTCCTGCCCAGTTAGCATCTGCATACCCATGCAGAAATAAACCTCCACTAGATGTATATCTTAGACCATAGGTAATGGTCCCTCTGAGATATCTCAAGATGTGCTTTGTTGCCACCCAGTGTCTCTGTCTCAGTTCAGCCATGGACTGACTCATTGCAATCACCGCATAACATATATCTGGCCTGGTGTGGATCATATACATCAATGATCCAATTAGCTGCCTATACATGGTGAGATCCACCAAATCTGAGCCTGTATTAGAATCAAGCAGCTTCCTCAGGTTGGTAATCATCGGAGTAGACATGGATTTACAATCCATCATACCAAACCTCTTTAACACATCCACTGTGTATTTTCCTTGTGCAAGAAATATCTCGCCTTGTCTTTGCCACACTTCCAACTGTAGGAAGTAATGCATCAAGCCTAAGTCTTTCATCTCGAATTATGAGATTAGCTCCCTCTTACACCAGGCTATTAGCCCTTCATCTCTTGTCAGAAAGAGATCATCAACATACAAGATTAGTATAACAGGTTGGTTCCCTCTTACCTTGAAGTACAGGTTCGCATCAACATCACTTTTTTGAAAGCCCAGGCTTTTAAGAAAGCCATCAATCCTGTCATACCAAACTCTAGGAGCTTGCTTAAGACCATATAAGGCCTTCCTTGGCTTGCATACATGAGTGTCTTTGTTATGCAATACAAAACCATCTGGTTGTTCCACAAAGACCTCCTGTTCAATCTTTCCATTCAAGAATGCTGTTTTTACATCCATCTGATGTAACTTCCAACCGAGAACTAAAGCTAATGCAATAATAACTCGAATGGAGGTATACTTGGCTACATGGGCAAAAGTCTTGTCGTAGTCAAGTCCTTTCTGAGTGAAGCCTTTGGCTACAAATCTTGCTTTGAACTTTTCCACACTCCCATCGACTGCATGTTTGATCTTATAGATCCATTTGGAAGAGACCATTGATTTGTACTTTGGCCTCGACACAATGTCCAATACATTGTTCTTTAGAATAGACATGTATTCCTCAAGCATGGCATCCTTCCATACTTGTAATTTATCTGCTTCTTCAAATGAAGAAGGTTCGACATCACTGATGCTGCTCATCAATGCAACATAGCCTCCAAACCTGTGAGGCCTCTTACTTTCCCTGAAAGTTCATTTGGGAGCAACTATCTTTTCTGCTTCCTGCATTGTTTCTTTAAGCCATCCTGGATTTCTTTTGGTTGGAGGTTCTTCAAGAGTTCTTTCCAACTCTTCAGTAGGTTCTAGGGGCTCATCACTTGGCCCTTCATGAGGTTCCTCCCTCTGATCATCTGACTCTTCATTTTCAGGAGAGGGTGAAGCTGGCTGAACTACTTCTAAATCCTGTTGAAGCTCTCTGGATTTCTTGAATGCGGCTTCCTCATGCAAAGTCGCATCCCTGCTTACCTCTATCTGCCTCCAACCTGGTACATATATCCTGTAAGCCTTGGAGTTCTCACTGTACCCCACAAAAACCCTTTTCTTGTTCGAGGGTTCCATCTTTGTCCTCTTCTCCTTAGGGACATGAATATATACAAGACATCCAAATATCCTTAGATGCCCTACTTTAGGTTTGGTCCCTAAGAAGACCTCTTCAGGAGTCTTGTCCTTCAAGATAGCATGTGGACACCTATTCTGAATATACACGACAGTGGAGGTAGCTTCTGCCCATAAAGAATTTGGCAGATCTTGCTCAAACATCACGGCTTTCGTTGCCTCACAAATTGTCCCGTTTTTCCTCTCAGCAACACCATTTTGCTGAGGGTTATATGGCAGGGTCAATTGTCTCTTGATTCATGCTTCCTTGCAGAAATCCTCAAACTGGAGAGATTCAAACTCTCCTTCATTGTCTGTTCTAAGGATTCTAATGTGTTTCCTTGTCTGCTTTTCAATAAAGGCTTTATACTCTTTGAACTTATCAAATGTGTCACTTTTGGCTTTAAAGAAATAGATCCAACATTTTCTTGAGTAATCATCAATAAAAATGACATAATACAAACTACCACTGAGTGAAGGAGATGACATGGGACCACATACATTAGAATGAACTAGATCTAAGATGCCCTGAGCTTTGCTGTCACTGCTAGGAAATGCTTTCTTTATATTTTTACCTAGCATGCATCCTTTACAAATTTCATTTTTACTAAAAGAAATAGAGGGCATGCCACATACCATATTTTGCAGATTTGGGAGTGCTTTGTAATGAAGATGTCCAAGCGTTATGTGCCACAACTCGCTGGAGCTAGTCACATCATGAGCTAATGCATGAACTGACTGTCCTGTCACAACGTACTGTCCTCCTGTCCGAGTCCCAATAAGTTATGTTGTACTCAAGTGGCTACCTTTATCCCACAATAGTGCATTCCTATCCTTGAAGATCACCCAATATTCCTTCTCCTCAAGGGTTGAAATTGATAGTAGATTCTTTTTGAGCCTTGGAACATATAATACTTCATCAACATGAAGCCTAGCGCTAGATTCCAATCTGAAGGAGATAGAGCCTACTCCCTTTATCTTATAACATTTGTCATCCCTAAGCTCAACCTGCTCTGCAAAATATTTTGTCTTGAAATCTAAGAGGATCTCCTTGTACCCTGTCATGTGCTTTGATGCACCGCTATCTACTAACCAAGTTTTCGGCCCTGTGATAACTGTACTAGATAAAGCAAAAACCAGGTAATATTCTTTTCTATTTTCTCTGTCATTAGAAGGACTTCTCTGATTTATTTTGGATTCATCATCCCCAGTAGTTGAGGCATGATGTTTCCCTTTCCTTGGATTTTTCTTCCTACACCAACAGTCTTTCGCAAATTGACCCAACTTATTGCAACTAAAGCATTTAATCTTAGATGTATTGATACTCTTGCCTTTGAGCATACCTTTGGTGTTTGACTTCTTCTGAGAGCCTTTCTGGAAAGTGACCTTCTTCTTTCCCTTGAATCTTGATGCTAATGCTGAATGCTCTTCTTTGGTTGACTAGATCCTGGTAGCAGTGTGATTCTCCTCTTGGAGGCAATCGTGCCATAATCTCTCAAACGTGGGCTGAATCTCTCTCCCACTTACACTGGATAGGAAAGTCTCCCATGAAGAAGGAAGACCATCAAATATGGCCTGCACTAAGTCATCATCGTCCACTGTGACACCAATGACCAAAAACTGATCTCTTATCCGGGTTATCCTGGAACAGAAAGATGCTACTGATTCACCTTTCTCCATCTTCAAATACTTAAGCTTGTGCTTAAGTGTCCTCTTCTGACTTGGACCCTGTTTCTCATACAGATTTACCAAGGTATCCATACAGTCCTTTTCAGTCATTAACGAAGTCATTGTTGGCATTATACTGTCTTTGATTGAATCAAAGATAATTCGCTTGGCCTTTTCTTGACTCTTCCTGAAGGCCACTCTCCCTCCATTGGAGGCGGGTTCCTCCATCACTGTGGTCACATACTGCTCAAGATCATGCTCCTGCAAGATATTCATTATCTTGAGTTTCCACACATTGAAGTTGGAAGTTCCTTCGAGTCTATCCTTGCCCCTGATTGAAATGGAGGATGCCATGGACCTCGCACTGGAAACTTGATCAAGATTGCTTGGATCTTTGTGTGTACCTGCTGCTGCACTTCAACAAGCTGTTTCACACCCTAAGCTCTGATACCATGTTAAATTATTGAGCTTGATATAATATGCGGATTATTTCTTTAAATTCTTCAACACTTTGATTCCAGCTTAATATATTTCAACAATATAGAACTATGTAGATCCACAAGCATAAACATGAACAACACATATACCTTGGGGAAACCCTATACAGGGAGAAAAACCACAGCAAACAATCTCCTTTTATGGCAAAGATAATGTATGATTACTTACAAAAATTCCACCATGAAATTCTGCTCTTAAAGAGCTTGCCAAAACTACTTTGACCTGACTGTAAGACATGTAAGTACAACAACACCTTGCTGTCCTTTCTCTGCTGAAATGTACCAGCATTGTTACAAGCTGCTTGCTGTCCTTTTCTGCTGTCTAGCACCAGCACCGATACATGAGCTTACTGTCCTTTTCTGGTCTGATATACACCAGCACTGTAGGTGTACATTGCTTCCCTATAACAGATAGATATGCAGCCTTCTTACTCTGCTATATACACTGCCTTCTTATACTGATATATCAGCACTCATAGCCTTCTACTCTTTCTCCCTCACATTGCATAACACACTAATTAGAATGAGGGTCGACCTTTGCTTATAAAGGCATGGAGAAGAGAAGAGGGCTCAAAAATAGAAACTTGTTTGCATGCTTCTACTTCAGCTTGAAATAGATATTGGACAAGAGACTTCACTTAGTTCGAATTTAGAACTAGACTTGAGACTTCAGTTACAACTTGCCCTTGACTTGGCAATGCGTGCGTACTAACTCAGCATGCACATGTCATGCATGCATGTCATGCATGCAACATGCAACTATGCAACTTTATGCAACTATTGCAACTTTATGAACTTTATGCGGCTTTATGCAACTCGACTTTTACAACTTGAGTTTAACAACTCATTCAACTTGACTCTTATACATGGCAATTGGAATTTCTTCATGGTGGATGGTGTTACACATGCCAACGCATTAGATCAATACATTTACATCATTTGTAATATCGGGAAGATTGTTTGTTTTTAGCTCATAGGGGTTTTATGTTCAACCTAAATTTTGCTAGATGCCTTGACTTTTGCTCATGGCTCACAAGGCTTGACTAGGCTCACAGAGGTTGTACGTTCCCCCTGACTTTTGCATTAGACTTACATCTTGACTTTTGTCTTAGACTTACAAAGCTTCTACCTTTGCCTTGGCTAGACTCACAAGATCATATAGCATCTCGTTCGTCCCGACTTTTGGTTTGACTCACAAAGGTTGTACGTTCTCCCTGGCTTTTGTCAATACCTCACAAGACTGGTTGATTCTCCAAATCTCCCTGGCTAGCCTCAAGGCGGCCTATATGGCCTCTCATTGGAGAATGACTGCCGATGCTGCCAAATTTAACAGTAATGACCACATGGATTTTTCCATTTGTCTTTGGTTAGAGGCATGCAACACAATTATATTCTGATTCAATGTCCTCATTGGATATTGAAAGACAAGACACCAAAAGAAGCCTTTATTGGTGGTGAGAAGCCTCCAGTATTGCATTTCCATGTCTTTGATTGTCTTGTTTATATTCATGTTCTTGACGACAATAACACTATAAAGATGTACTCAAAGATCCAAAAGCTTTAGGTGAATTTTGTAACAATGATGCCATATGTTTAGAAGATTCATCTAAGCAATGCTTATTTTCAACTCTATTGAATATGCTGCAATTTATTGCATTATGCATTCTTTCATATGAATATTGGATGTTAATGTATAGGGAAGTGGCTAATTTGTAAATAATTTGATTTCATCTAACTAAGCATAGTTCAAATTTCAAACCATGTATTTGGTGCTATCATTCCATAAAATAGGAACATGGAGGATTTGCTTGGCGCATTTCATGCCAGTAACATCTTTTGTGGTGGTTTTGATTATATAGTTGAAAGATTTTATCCTGAGTCAACCGGAAGCTTATGAGTTCAAGTTAGGTCAACATGCTTATCGAAGACCTGGAGATCCTCCCTTAGAAGAAGTTGTTGAAATGTTACACAGAAAGGATGCTGAAACAACTGACGATGGTACTACGAAGGAACAACCCCATGAGAAAGATGAACTTTAAATAGGTAATTTACTCATACAAATTTTGATTTCTAACAAAATGGATTTAATTCTTTTTCAGTTTGAACCCTGTGTATGCTTGTTTGTCTTCGAGAGTGGCTCATATACAGTGAGAGCTTCTTGAGGATTTCTTATGTAAGTTTGTTTGTATCTCTAGATATACTTATACTCGCACATATTTTTCAGGAACAATGCTGTCTTTCAAATTAATTGGGGTTGCTGCCATGACTTTGGCTCTGGTTTCAGTGTTATCTTGAGGCCTACATCTTGCATTAATGAACACGGTTTCCTTAGCATTTTAGAACTATTAATCAAGTTATCTATTAATTATTTCTATATCAAGCACTTAACTTTGTGAATTGTCATGACTATTACATGTTTCAAATGTAATCTCAGTGGGAATAATAACCCTTGCTCCAAGTTCTTAAGGTTGTCATGGGTAAAGATGGCAATTTGAGTTCATCTTGTATCGATGGATGTAACGATCCTGAGAGTTTTCAAGTTTATTATTCATAGTAAGCTTCTCATCAAGGTCATGCATGATAAAATCATTGTACTAGTATTAGCTTGTACAAAATCAATAAGAAATAGTCGGAATGGAAAATGAACCATAAGTAGGTTGACTGTGTGGATAAGGGTTTGGTCAGTGCCTTGTAACTATCTGTTCGTTGCATGTCTTGTACCATAATGGACTATTTTGGCTCTAATTTTGATAGCATTGTTGTCCAATTTAAGTTTATATGATGTAGCTAGTCCCCTGATACAAGAAGAGCATACGCTAACAGCTCCTATCAGTTAATGGTACATTCCCATTTCCTACTACGGGCTTGTACAGTGGCATTTCCTATTAGCAACTTGTACCATGCCATTCATATTGGTCATTTGTATGGCACATCTTCATATCAATCACTCAGGCAAACATTTTATTTTGATCACTTGTACAATGCATCTTCATATTCATCATCCATATAAGGCTTTTTATATTGGTCACTTTGACATTTTCATAATTTTTATAATTTCATATCATTAGAGAGGGGCAAAGATTTACAATCATCAATTCTAAGGCCAAAAATTAAAACTAAGGCATATGATGATGCATTAAAAGCAATGGTTAATATGTGTACCAGGTTCAATTCTTGTTGAGATCATTTGGTCCATTGTGATGAATCTGGAAGGATAGACATCCTCTAAGTGTAGGACTCCATAGGTGTGTCTTCGGATGTCTCAACCTTTGCTAAGTCATAAGTTTCTGGTTAGTGCTGATTTGTAAACTGTTGATATTAACTTGGGGTTTATAGTGGCAGCCATTTGGTTGACTGCCACTATAAACTCTTTTTATGTTAAAAAAACATCTAATGATTAGATTGAACTTTCCATGAATTACCAATATTGATTTCTTTTGGAAGAGGTATGATATGAAAGAGAAGTCGCTGAATTATTAGAAGGATCATAATATAGGTGTATACAAAATGACCCCATTTTACTTCGAGAACAATAAATCTTGCATTTATGATTGAAATGGTCGCAAATTGTAAAGTAGAAATGCATATTTAAATGAAGAGAGAGAAGCATTGCTATGATGGAAAAAGGTGGTTTGCTATCCTATTCATAGAAGGTAATAAAATATGGCAACTCGATCGATTGGAATCATGATTATTTGTTTATTTTAAATTTTAAATAATAATAATAATTATTTTGGTTCATATTCTAATAAGGGTAGTTGGGAAAGGTACATTTTGCATAAATTTAGACAGCACCTTATGCATTATTAAATGCTAAGTTTCTATTTAGCAAATGTTGCATGGCATTTTTTATTAAATGCTTTTGGGTTGACGTGTAATAAATGCATAGGCGAGTTGGCATTTATGAGTAGGTTGATTTGCTATGGATTGTAGGTACTCATTATTTTTTTTACTGTGTGGCCCATTGTTACTAGTTAACAATGTGACTCGCCAATATTAGTAGTATCGTCTTTTCATGTTTTCTCATTTTCTTTAATCAAGTTGTTTTATGATGCTTTGAAGATGCATTTATTTGTATTTATCTTTACTTTGAATTTTAGGTAGGGCCTAACATATTGTCGTCAATTAGTTGCTATTCTTTTTATGAAGGTTGCACGTGTTTCACGAATATAAGTAAATCAACTCTGAATTGATTTATGCCATGATGGAATCGCTATGGTTATTTTTTAAAAAATTGCAAATATATTTTTAGAGATGTAAAAGTTTTTTTTTTTTTAAAGCATGTTGTTAGATTATAATAAATAGATGATTGATGCATTTATTATAGTTGAGACAATTCATGTTGAGTCAATGGTTGGTTGGTTGGTAATAATAATAATAATAATATATTTTTAAAATCACGATCAAGCCACACACCAAATTGGTGGATGAGACCCCTTTATTTTCCAGTTTAGTTCTTGGTCCATATCAAATAGTGGTGCATGAATATATATAGATATATATATGTTGCATATATTAGAGTCATATGAATCTGAATATCTGAATTACATAAGAACAAATTTTTAGGGTAACGATTTAAAAACTTGTATATTACCAACCACCCAATATTACAAATTTTTAGGGTAAGAATGTCACCAACCACCCAATATTCACCGTCTCCATAAATATTAACCTCGCTTCAATTTCCGATATAATCATATACACAAACATAAATGAAATTCAATCAATAGAATACTAAACATATTTGACTTAATTACATATTTAACAATAACCTTGAAATGAATAATATCCAGGTGTCTACAATAGGTAAAGGAAAATATATACTCTTGCCTAAGTTCATCAGTTATGCAATTTGTTCAAGGATGGAACAACATCAAGGAGACTGGGTGATCAAGGTGAAGCGGCCGTCGAAGGGAGTAACCTTTCCGAGTCAAGCAATTATCAAGCAAGGAAAGTTGGGCCAAGATTCAACTCTTTAAACAAAAGTCGTGCAAGGAGAGAGCCCCACGATACACACCAGTCAATGATAAGAGTAACATAAGCGTGTTGCAGGAAAGGCCTCAGATTCAAATTGCAGAGGCAATCCGTAAGAGTTCTGTAATGGACAGAAAAGATCACTGCCATTCTCGGATACCAAATCAAAGGACAAGCTCAAGGCGACCCGAGGAATTCTCTTTCCCGTGACCCAACGATTCGTCAGTACGGATCTCAACGATAACCAGTTAAGCAAGCTGTGTGAAGGGCTCGAAATTCCTGCGTGCAAAAATCTCAAGGAGAAGGAAAATCGGTGTGCAGAGCAACGAATTAGAGAGTCCCTGTCGTGTCAATTCGCAGAGGCCCTTCCAGATCGTTTTCACCCAGGATTTAACAAGCAAGGTTCCTAAAATTCAACGCCCAAGGAAGAGGAGTTGTCACGAAAATCCCCCCCGAAAAAAACATCAGAAATTAACATTTAGCACAGGCTAGATTCAACACGCGGATTGGGGAGGATGGGCCTCAACCTTCTGGAAGAATCATTTCCCCTCCTCCAAGGAGTCGAGCAAGAAGCTTTCTACGCCAACAGTCTCTAGTTTGAGTTCAAAGGGCAGAGGAGAGAAGGGTCCCGCAGGCCCACAACCCCAAGCATTAGAGCAACAACGCCCAATGCCAATCCATGAACAAGGAGTAAGGGAGATGCAGTTGGGGTTAAAGGCGCGCAGCAGAACGATAAGGTGTAAGTTCAAATCCTTCCTAAGAAACCCAAGCGTTGAGAGAAAATCAATTCATGAGAAGGAGTGTCAAGTTTAATCCGCGCTCAAACACTGTCGCAGAGGTTGGAGAAGATTCAAAAATAGAGGGTCCCCACAACTCAAGGAAAGATAAAGAAAATATGTAATGACAAGCTGTTCGAAATCACACAGGGACAATCCAACACTGCACAACACAACAAAAATCATTCAATCCTTTAATCTATAAAATATACACGCAGATTATACATCCATTTTTATATTCAGCTCGTTCCATATACAATACAGTTACTTTACTGACCAATATAATTAAATTAATCGAAAAACTTGATAAGCATACCAATGCAATTGGCATTCGACATACATACATATATGTATCTACCAACACAATTAATCATTATAGATTTCACAAACCTCAAGGTACTTTCCTAGAATTACAATCACAATTCTATGGAAAAATTCTAAATGCTCTATTATATGAGTAAATCGTAATACAACTACAATTCTCATAATAAGAATATCTAGCGAAAGTGGATTTGAAGATGTTCTCCGGTTGACGATCTTTCCACGCTTCCGCTTTCTAATCGTAGAGACTTCACCGGTACTTTCCTACCAACGTTAGGGGTACTCTTCTTCCCCCTTAGTCCCCAAGAAGCAAGGGGCCACACACACAATCAGAATACCTCTAGCTCCCAGCTCGCCTCGCAAGATAGATCCACCACTCTCTCTCAAGATGGGTATCCCAACTCTCACAAGTAAAACTAGTAAAAAATTATGCAGCATAACTTTACCCATAACCAATGTATCCCTTTTCCCCCTTTTCCCCCTTTTCCCATTTGCTTTATAATAGTTTCCTTAATGACACATTCACTTGCACATTTAATTCACTTTTTAAATAATTATTTAAGAATTATTTCCCCCATACACTTGTGACCCTCTCCATAAGTTGCACAAGAAAATTCCCTAATTTATTTTAATTACAAGTCAATTTCCCCCACCCATCTTAAAATCGCTCCTTAAATCACTCATTCTTTATTTGCCTTATTTCCAATTAATGACTGACGCATTACTAAATTTGAGTTGAGTTAAAATATGAGTCTTCTCCTAGTTAAACTAGTGGTAGTTAGACTCTAGATTCCCTTCTATGCGTGCACTTATTCTTTCATGTTTTAATCCTTTCTTATGTCACATTTAATTTGACATTTTCTTGCACATAAGTGTATTAACTCAATCTTTAGGTTTAACTCATATTTCTTAATTTCTTAAATTTATTTACCTCATTCCTATTTTATTTAATTTATAATTTGGTTTTAGCATTCTCACCAAACTTAGACTTAGGATTAATTTTGAATAGGCTTAGACTTCATTTGGGGTTACAATTACTAAGTTTATTCTTTAATTAATTAAATAATTAATTAATCTGACAGTGCTCAAGATTTTACAAGGTTTAATATTCGCTCAAAGTTTTCTAGGCCACCTAGATTCATTGACTCAAGTTTTAAATTCCACGACGTGCCCTTCAAGACACACTATGTGCTCCAAGGGTGCCACTCTCCTTTGACTCAAATTTTTAATCATGCAACCTGCCCTTCAAGACGTACTCCGTGCTCCAAAGGTGCCACTCGCCTTTGATTCAAATTTTTAATTACGGGACGTGCCCTTCAAGATGCACTTCGTGCTCCAAGGGCACCACTCGCCTTTGACTGGTTTTGGTAGTTGTCCAAACCTTGGAGTCAACACTTTGTTCAGACGACCTTGTGAGAGACTAAGGGCTTCTAAGGAATATAGACTCTGCCTTATTGCGCCCCCCCTTAGAAATCTTCGTGAGAGATTGTCTTAGTCTGCCCTCACAACATCGTGGATCTCTCGAACTACGTAATCGTTAACCTACAATTCGAGCCATGACGGGAGTGCTTGTAGGATGTGTCAGGGACTCTGCCACATCTCTCCCTTAATATATGGTCTATGTGCATGGCCCCTTTACTCCTTATGTGAGCCAGATTAACAAGCAATCGTCAGCCCGCATCCATGAACGGAACACTGTTAATGATTCAAATACAACATCATAATATATAATCAATCATATGTCACATATGCATAAATGAAATACTCAAACCAATACAATCCACTCCCCAACTCAATCCAGAGTCCAAGGAGGTCCATTGATGCCATCGACATCCACAATCTGTCAAGTGTCCTGCACAGTCAAGGAAACTCATCAATAAGATATGTCAATACATAGATATCAAATAACATAAATCATAATCCATCAACATCAACATAAGAGTCCATAAGCGAAACATATAACCAAATACTATAACCGGATCACTTGCACGCAAGTGTCCTCAAAGAATAAGTCGATAACATGTGCTTGCAAGAGCGGGATGTTACATACACCACCCCCCCCCCCTTTTTTTTAAACTTCGTCCCGAAGTTGTACAATATATAAAATGAAGTAAAAAAAAACATCTGACAAGATCTATATGTCCAAACCATCAAATAAATATGGGAACTGCTGGCGCATATCATATGCGTCCTCTGAGGTAGTTGAGTCTGGACTATAATTGTCCCATTGGACCTTGACCTGATCGACTGTTTGATGCCGTAGCTGTCGAATGCGATGGTCCAGAGTGTGGATTGGCTACGCCGTGAGTGCACCCTCGTCTGACACTCGCAAGGAGCTCATGTCAATCACATGTGTAGGATCACTAACTTAATGTCGCAAAACAAATACAGGAAAAACATCATGCATGCGCTCAAGAATGAGGCTAGGCTAGTCGATAGGCCATGGGTCCTATCCTTTCCACAACTTCGAAAGACCCCACAAACCTAGGAGAGAGTTTAACACCCTTTTCGAACTTACTCGAACTCTTGTGCGGTTTCACCCGCAGGAAAAATCGGTCCCCAACTTCATAATTGCGGTCAACGCGATGCACATCGACATAACTCTTTTGCCGATCTTGCGCTTCTTTAATCCTGTCTTATCGATTTCATTTGTTATTCCATTTCTTGGATCACTTCCGGTTCTACCAAGATCCGATCCTCAAGTCGATCCCAACTCAATGGCGTCCGACACGGTTGCCTGTAAAGAAACTCAAATGGTGCCATATTAATGGTACCTTGATAGTTGTTGTTGTACACAAACTCTACCAGTGGCAAGAACTCTTCCCAACGCTTTTTTTGGTCCATCACATACATACGCAACATATCTTCCAAAATTTGGTTTGTTCTTTTTGTTTGCCCGTTTGTACCAGGGTGATATGTTGTACTAAAGTTCAGTTATGTTCCCAAGGCCTCTCGGAAACTAGTCCAAAAGCGTCCTGTAAACACCAATCCTCGATCAGATATGATCCTTCTCGGTATGCCATGTAACATTGCAATCTTGTTGATAAAAACTCTAGCTATGTCTGACGCCTGATACGTCATATGCACAGGAATAAAATGTGCACTCTTCGTCAGAGTGTCAACTACCACAAAAATCGAGTCGTGCCTCCTTGCCGTCAGTGGAAATCCAACAACAAAGTCCATCGAAATGACCTCCCATCTTGATTCTGGAATGGCATGTGGCTGTAGCAATCCAGACGAATGTCTATGTTTAGCCTTCACTTGCTGACATTCTAGACACATTGCCACGTAGTGAACTATATTCGCCTTCATTCCTTTCCATAAGAATAAGGGCTTAAGGTATGCCCTCCTCTTCGTGACTCCTGGATGAGCCATGTACACTTATGTATGAGCTTCGCTTAAGATCAAACTTCTCAATTCATCGTTAGGCGACACATAAATCCGGTTATTATACCTCATTAGTCCGTCATTTTCCAATGTATAACCTTCAAACCTTGGCACCATCATGGTGTCTTGTCCGATATTGTCCTTGTACTAGTCATTATCGATTTGTATAGCTAGAATCTTTTCTCTAAGATTCGTCTGAAGAGGTATCACTAAAAATATGCGTGGTCTCCGACTCAAAGCATCTGCCACTCTGTTCACTGTTCCTTTTATGTAAGTAATCTCAAAATTGTATTCGCTAAGCAATTATGACCAATGCCTTTGTCGCGCGTTCAAGTCACTCTGCATAAATATGTGGTGTAATCCACAGTGATATGTCTTTAGTTCGAATTTCCATCCAATTAGATAGTGTATCACACTTTCAAGGCATACACAATGGCCAATAATTCCAAATCATGCATCGCGTATTTCTCCTCATGCATTCTTAAATTCCTTGAGATGTAAGCGATCACTCGACCATCTTGCATCAAGACTCTGCCTAAGCCTTCTTTGGATGCGTCAGTGCATACCAAGAATTCCTTGCCCATGTCGATGGCTTTTAGTATCGGCGCTGTCGTCAACAACTCCTTGAGCCTTCGAAATGCTTCCGTGCATTTCTCGGTCCATAGAAACTTCTTGTTTTTCTTCTGCAATTCCATGATTAGATTTGCTATCTTCGAAAAACCTTCGATGAACCATCGATAATATCTTGCTAAACCCATAAAGCTATGTACTTCTGGTACGTTCGTTGGTGCATGCCATTCCATAATAACCTCTACCTTCGCTGGATCCATAGCGATGCCTTCGCCGGAGATAACATGCCTTAATTAATGAATCCTCGATTGATAAAAATGACATTTCGACAGTTTCCCGTATAATTTGTTTTCTTGTAAACATTGTAGTACCAAGCACAAATGTTCGTCATGATATTCTGTCATTCGAGAATATATCAATATGTCATCAATGAATACTTGAACAAACTTGTCCAAGTATTCGCGGAACACCCCATTCATCAATGCTCATGAATACCCCCGGGGCGTTTGTTAGTCCAAACGATAAAACGGTAAACTCGTAGTGTCTGAACCTCGTCTTGAATGCGGTCTTAGTAATATATTCCTCCTTAATTCCTAACTAGTGATAACCTGATATCAATTCGATCCTTGAAAACGCTGTCGCACCTTTCATTTGATCAAACAAATCGTCTATTCTTGGAAACATATACTGGTTCTTGATCATGGCTTTGTTCAATTGACAGTAGTCAATACAGAGTCTCCATGACCCATCCTTATTTCTTATGAAAATAACAGGCGCACCCCAAGGTGACACATTTGGACGTATAAGTCCTAGGTCCAACAACTCCTTCAGTTGCATTTTCAACTCCTGTAACTCAGGTGTTGACATACGATAAGAAATTCCTGCTATCGGTTTGGTTCCAGGTTTCCAGTCGATTGTAACACCAATTCTCTTTCGGAGGCAATCCTAGAAACTCTTATGGACACACATAAACAACTCTCGTACTACCAGGAGGTTTTCTAATCTTTCTGCCTCACCCCTTTTCATTTAGTGCTAAGATTGCATATAGCTTGCATCCTTTGCACATGCTCTTCTGTAGATGTAGGGAAGAAATGAACCTCAAGGGTACTCCCTTGTTTCTCCATACGATCACTCTTCTTTGTTCCTCATCGTCGGTCAAACTCAACCGCTTCATCTTACAGTTGAGTATCATATCATGCGATTCCAAACAATCCATACAAATCATGATTTCACAATATCCTAAGATCGTGACACATAAGTCAGGCTTTGTTAAAAAATCTCCCAAGTTAAAGCAACAGTGTGAAACCCTTCCTCCGACCTTCTGTTTGGTATCTGAAGCCATTTCTATGTATCTAAACACGTCTTGCTCGACTGCCTTTACCTTAATTCCTTTCAGCGTTGCACTAGAAATAAATCTCTCTGTAGCATCGGGATCTCTCAAAACACTAAAAGTTTGGTCGGCAATGGTACCTAATGTCTAGAGGATAGTGGAATAGTGCTCGGCTTGGCGGTTATTCACCGCTGTATGAATCCAGTGGGCCTTTCTCAAATCTTCGGTGGGCCTGGTCCTGTTGACCCGACTGCTTTGGCATTCTCAACTGGAAAATCTCGCTGGTAATGTGGCTCTCCACATTTCCAACATCTGGTCTTTGGTCTAGTACCCATGTTCCCCGAAGTAGAAGCTACTGGCCTACTAGCCTGAGATCCTAGTTTGTTCTACTGACCAATCTAAACTGGTGCTGCTGCGCTTTAGATGTCGTCTGTCTAGTCGGTCTTGCAAGAGTCCTGCCCTGACCCCTGTTGGTTAGCTCTTCCTCTGCTATGAGGTCCTTCTGGACTGCATTGTGCAATGTTTGAGGAATTAGGATTCTCACCTTTACACGAATGTTGGAGTTAAGGCCGAACACAAACTTGTTGACCTTCAACTTCTCTATTTTCAGATGTGAGGCATACTGAAGTAGTTCCACGAATCATGCCTCATACTCTGGTACCGTACGAACACCTTGTCACAAGGCGTTGAACTCATTGAGCTAGCACTCGATGAATTCCTTTAACAGATACCTCTCCCGGAACCGCTCCTCGAACAGTTTCCATGACACATCTTCGACGACCATGTTTAGTTGAGGTAGGAGCGTCTTCCACCACAGAAGAGCGCTTCCCTTTAGCTGAATGACCGTAATGCAAACTTGCATGTTGGAGGTGTAGTCACGAAGTGAAACACACATCGCCAAGTTCTCCAACCATGTCTTGGTGGTTGCATCGTCCGTGGCACCCATGAACTCGAGAAACTTGACCTTCTCGAGTTCTCTGTGAATGCTACCACTGCCAGTTGGAGCGCACTGTGGACCCTCATGGGGTATAGGTTCCCTGGCCTCATCTCTATCTAGTCGGTTAATCAAAGCTTATGACATACTCTTAAAGGACCTCATCAAACCAACCACATCCCCCACAACAATCTGTTCATGTCCAATGACTTTTTCTTTTCCTTGGGAGTTAGACCCCTATGGCGTGGATGCGACTAGAGGCGTTGCAACCTGCCCCTAGCACCACGTCGTCTATCTCCACAATGTCCTCTAACCATGATTACTGCAGGGACAAATTTAAATTTTAATTAGCGATAAGTTATTAATCAAGTGTTTAATACAGTGGAAGGCGTGACGATCCACAGTCGCAGGGTTGAACCCACTCTAATACCATATGTAACATCCCCTCCATTACGACAACGAACAACGATGTACAA
>ML791735.1:320228-343068 GCA_009831015.1 Picea engelmannii | reverse complement strand
GCATTAGGAAATTAACGTCAACACATAATTCATAGCAACGCACAATCAACACGACATCATACATAAAAAACATTACAAGTGACACATCATCGAATTGAATAATAACACAAAGCCAACACATTAACATAAATAACAACGACACACGATCAACACATAAACACAAATAGCGATGTAGTTCAACACATCACAATCAACCGAAGCAAATATAAATAATGATCAACCATGTCACTGAATATGAAATAACTACTCGCCCAACCTATCCTGCATGGTTAGGACCTCCAGGACACATAAGAAACGCTCAAGCACATGATTCATCCGATTGATTTTGACCATTTAAGGTCTTAGGGATGGCAACTGTTCTAAGGAACAACGACGCATCTAAATCCCACTAATACAATCAAGCCAAAATCCAATTAGATCAGCGATCAAGCTCAAGTATCAAGTAATCATGGCGCACGAGTAATATAATTACTAAATCAATTAACATTAATATTATTTTAATGGTGCAAGAAAATATAATTATTAAAACGATCATACATCAATTTTATTTAAAGGCACAAGAGTAAACTAATTACATAACCAATCATACATCACATTAATTTCAAGGCGTAAGAGTAATCATGAATTTTACTTCGTGGTGCAAGGAAATCTAATCACATAACACATTCAAATTCCCGTTCTATTCTTCTACACACCAATCATTAATTTCAACATTGAGAAGCAAAATTTATTATCCCAACACATCATATCACATACAATTCATAATAGTCCTCCATAATACTCTACTTGCTTGATTATCAAGCTAACATGACTCTACAATTATGTCAATGATTAAGAATGTCACCAACCACCCAATATTCATCGTCTCCATAAATATTAACCTCGCTTCAATTTTCGATATAATAGTATCACTATTTCACAAACATAAATGAAATTCAATCGATAGAATACTAACATACTTGACTTAATTACAGATTTCGCATTAACCTTGAAATGAATAATATCCAGGTGTCAACTATTAATAGGTAAAGGAAAATATATACTCTTGCCTAAGTTCGTCAGTTATGCAATTTGTTCATTAAGTTGGGTCCAATTTATGTAGGTTTGCTCAAGATACTCCAAGTGTTAACACATTAACCTCCTTGTTGCTGACTTATTTTTTTTCCAAATGAAAAATTTCATCTTGTATAAGTTTGGAGATTTGCCAAATAGATACAATTCTGTGTCTAAAAAAGTGGAGGAGTGTATGCGCTATGCTCATCCAAGATCCCAAATAATATCCCTATCATTATATATGAGGTCTATATTAAGCAGATCTGCAAGAAGTATATCGGCCCATCCGATATATCGGCCCCAAATGAAAAAGCAATACTAGCTAAAGCAAAAGACAACCCATCCCCATACAAAGGAAAGTGCCAAATCTACAAGCAGAAATAGTAGAAATGTGAAAACAGTAAAAGACAAAACATCAGGCAATGAGCTAGAATAGAGAAAAGTGGTGGGTTTGGCTCTCAAGTCCACCAGTGCAGTGACAACGATGATAGGACAATACCCCGGTGTGTTCCAGAAGAGCTTTTTTGGATAGATTATCAACTTTTGTATTTTGCTCTCTGGAAATATGAGTGAAGCTGATCTGATTGAAGGTCTGGGATAGATCAATGATTCTACCCTTCCAACATTCCAAGGCCGCTACTTGTAGCGCTCCTTTTTTGTTTAACCAATCAATAATAATTTTGGAATCTCTTCTCGCATGTAGATCCAAAATATTATGACGAGTGACCAAAAATAATGTGGCCCAAGCAGCCAAAAAAACTTGACTTTTGTATTTGATCCGAGGAACGTTTCCAACAATCAATCAACCTCACACCCCCCTTAAGAGGTCACATAGTGATCTCAATGATGAGTAAGATGCAATTATGTTATTAATGTACACTCCACATGCATTCATTTACATTAAAATTCACGGTCAAGCACACGTGATAAGCACTTTAATTTTTATTTTGTTTTTCGAACTGACGTGTGGAATTCAAGGATGGAACAACATCAAGGAGACTAGGTGATCAAGGTGAAGCAGCCGTCAGAAGGGAGTAACCTTTCCGAGTCAAGCAATTATCAAGCAAGGAAAGTTGGACCAAGATTCAACTCTTTAAACAAAAGTCGTGCAGGGAGAGAGCCCCACGATACACACCAGTCAGCGATAAGATTAACATAAGGGTGGTGTGGGAAAGGCCCCAGATTCAAATTGCACAGGCGATCCATAAGAGTTCTGTAATGGACAAAAAAGATCACCGCCATTCTCGGATACCAAATCAAAGGACAAGCTCAAGGCGACCTGAGGAATTCTCCTTCCTGTGACCCAACGATTCGTCAGTACGGATCTCAACGATAACCGGTTAAGCAAGCTGCGTGAAGGGCTCGAAATTCCTGCGCGCAAAAATCTCAAGGAGAAGGAAAATCGGTGTGCAGAGAAATGGATTAGAGAGTCCCTGTCGTGTCAATTCGCAGAGGCCCTTCCAGATCGTTTTCACCCAGGATTTAACAAGCAAGGTTCCTCAACTTCAACGCCCAAGGAAGAGGAGTTGTCACGAAGATCCCCCCGGACAAAACATCAGAAATTAAAATTTAGCACGGGCCAGATTCAACAGGCGGATTCCAATACTCAAGGGAATTAGATTCCAATAGAACATAATCAAATACATAAGGATAAAGCTAACGAAAATGTTTAATGACAAGCTGTTCGAAATCACACACAGGGACAATCCAACACTGCGCAACACAACAAAAATCATTTAATCCTTCAATCTATAAAATATACATGCAGATTATACATCTCTTTTTATATTCAGCTCGTCCATATACAATACGATAACTTTATTGACCAATATAATTAAATTAATTGAAAAACCTGATAAGCAACATTAGGCATACATACATATATGTATCTACCAACACAATTAATCATTCTAGATTTCACAAACCTCAAGGTACTTGCCAATCCGATTAGAATTACAATCACAATTCTATGGCGAAATTCTAAAAGCTCTATTATACGAGTAAATCATAATACAACTACAATTCTTAGAATAAGAATACTGTAACCGGCGAAAGTGGATTTGAAGATGTTCTCCGGCCACTGGCGATCCTTCTACGTTTCCGCTTGCTAATCGCAGAGACTTCACTGGTACCTCCCAGCCAACGCTAGGGGTACTCTTATTCCCCCTTAGCCTCCCGAGCTGCAAGGGGCCACGTACACAACCAGAATTCCTCTATCTCCCAGCTCGCCTCACAAGGTAGAGCCACTACCCTCTCTCAAGCTGGGTATCTCAACTCTCACAAGTAAAACCAATCAAAAATTCTGCAACATAATTTTACCCATAACCAATGCATCCCTTTTCCCCCTTTTCCCATTTTCTTTATAGGAGTTTACTTAATGACACATTCACTTGCACATTTAATTCACTTTTTAAATAATTATTTAGGAATTATTCCCCCCATACACTTGTCACCCTCTCATAAGTTGCACAAGAAAATTCCATAATTTATTTTAATTACAAATCAATTTCCCTCACCCATCCTAAAATCTCTTCTTAAATCACTCCTAGTGGTCTCTTTATTCCCCTTATTTCCAATTAATGATTGATGCATTACTAAATCTGAGTTGAGTTAAAATATGAGTCTTCTCCTAGTTAAACTAGTGGTAGTTAGACTCTAGATTCCCTTCTATGCCTGCACTTACTCTTTCATGCTTTAATCCTTTCTTATCTCACATTTAATTTGGCATTTTCTTGCACATAAGTGTATTAAGTCAATCTTTAGGTTAAACTCATATTTCTTAAATTTATTTACCTCATTCCTATTTTATTTAATTTATAATTTGGTTTTAGCATTCTCACCAAACTTAGACTTAGGCTTAATTTTGAATAGGCTTAGACTTCATTTGGGGTTATAATTACTAATTTCATTCTTTAATTAATTAATTAATTCGATAGTGCTCAAGATTTTACAAGGTTTAATATTCCCTCAAAGTTTTCTAGGCCACCTAGATTCATTGACTTAAGTTTTAAATTCCGCGACGTACCCTTCAAGACGCACTCCGTGCTCGAAGGGTGCCACTCGCCTTTGAATCAAATTTTTAATCACGCAACATGCCTTTCAAGATGCACTCCGTGCTCCAAGGGTGCCACTCACCTTTGATTCAAATTTTTGATTACGCGACATGTCCTTCAAGACGCACTCTGTGCTCCAAGGGTGCCACTCGCCTTTGAATGGATTTGGTAGTTGTCCAACCCTTGGAGTCAACACTCCGTTTAGGCAACCTTGTGAGAGACTAAGGGCTTCTAAAGAATAAGGACCATACCTTATTGCACGCCCCTTAGAAATATTCATGAGAGACCGTCTTAGTCTACCCTCACGACATCGTGGATCTCTCGAACTAGGTAATCGTTAACCTACAATTCGAGCCACGACGAGAGTGATAGTAGGCTGTGTCAGAGACTCTGCCACACCTCTCCCTCAATATCTGGTCTATGTGCATGGCCTCTTTACTCCTTATGTGAGTCATATTAACAGGCAATCGTCAACCTACATCCATCAACAAAACACTGTCAATGATCCATATACAACATCATAATATATAACCGATCATATGTCACATATGCATAAATGAAATACTCAAACCAATACAATCCACTTCCTGAATCAATCCAAAGTCCAAGGAGGTCCATTGATGCCATCGACATCGACAATCTGTCAAATGTCCTACACACTTAGGAAAACTCGTCAATAACATCTGTTAATACATAAATATCGAACAACATAAATCATAATCCATCAACATCATCATAAGAGTCCATAAGCAAAACAAATAACCAAATGCTATAATCGGATCACTTGCACGCAAGTGTCCTCAAAGAATAAGTCGATAACATGTGCTCGCAAGAGCGGGATGTTACACTGGCCTACTCAAAATTGATTATGAAGACTCTATTCTCGATGCAATTATGAGTGCAAACTTTTGTGCTCCTTGTTCTCTAGCAGTTATGCAAGGATGGTTTTCTTTGTTGTTTTTGTAATGCCCAGACAATTACTAATAAGATCTTTGTGTAGGAGTGTCCACATCCAAACTCTGTGTAGTGGTGTCTCCCTATGAGTTCCAATTACATGACAAAAATTCGCTTGCTATAGCGCCAGAAATGAGAGCAATGATATTTTGTTTGGTTGATCCAACAATTCCCAAGGAAAAACACCATTCAAAATTTCGATGGAAAGTAAGAGCTATTGAGTATATTGTTGAATGTTATTTGGACAAAATCCCTTCGATGACACTACTATTCTAGTTATAGGTCGAGGTTCTCGGTTTGATTGTTACTAATATCCACCCAAAACTCTCATGATGTCTCTGATTAGTTAATAGATTTGTGACCAAATTGATTTAATCTCTTGATTATAATACCTTAGGAATCAGAGGAAGATTACTCTCTTCCTATTACACAAGGAATGAATGTCCTGATGCTATCAATAGGTGGTACATTTTACAACCTCTAAATGTCAATCTAACATGGAGTAATGCATATTGCTCTAGCACTAGCGATGTCAATTCTCACAACAAACATAAATAAATTGACCAACAAATACGATAAATTGGAACACCTTTCCTGATGCTCCATAACTCAAAATATTAATACAAAATGTGTACCCATATCACCTTGTTTGTGAGAATTTGTAGTGGCTACATTGATTGTGGATAGAGACTACGCTCGTTGAAGGTGACTCATTATGCTACAGTTGAATTAAATGGCATAGCTATCACCTCAAAGGAGTTTTACATCTATTGGGTGGTTGTGGGAGGCCATTTCATTTCCTATGGTTGAGATTGGAGGATTCAATTCTCCCTTGGACGACACCAAGATCACAAAAGGAATGCATACATCCACAAAAGGAATATGCATGACCTTCTAGTTGCCCAATGGCCCGAGAAGAGTGAAGAGAATGGAAGGAATTGTATGCTAAAAATAGAGATGCGATTTAGTACTCAATTTGGAAATGGAAACAATAGCCCATGTCTCTCTTACCATAGCTCTTGATTTCCCTAGATTTTTTTAAAGCAAAACCCAACTATTCATGTAATTTTCCCAACGAATTTTGATCCCAAAGAATTAATGTGAGAAGTAATTAACACTATGACTACTTGGCTCCAATAACCATTCTAGAGAATTGACATCGGGAGGACGATTGGGTTTGGGGTTTTACAACAACTCATCAAATATAATATTTGATTGAGATTGGGGTTGTAATGTATGGTTACTAGAGATTACCCTCACAGTGTTCATGTAAACCAACAACTATGCCAATTAATTAACTTGGGGATAGACCATTGAACTTAGCGTTGTAGCTTATTAAATATTCAACTAACAATGTAACAAAGATATGGGTATAGACAATGATTCAAACAATAGGGTATTATTTTTGACAAACACATATAGATATCCATACATGCTATAAAGAGTAAACATAAGGAAACAATAATGAAATAAACCGTGTGATGAAAACCATCAATTAATCCCATATGATAACTAGAAAAACACATAGAACATCCACAAAGTATAGTGATCAATCACAAGTAACTAAACACACCATAATAAAAACACATATTTTACCCTGGAAACCCAAATGGGAAAACCAACTTCGAATGGTTTCTTAGTGTTTATTTTTGACAATTGTAAGGTTACAATGCAAGCCCTTAGCTCTCTAGACCATTCAACGATTTTCACAGTAAGCTTATTATCTACATCATCTCCTCTATGCCAAAACACCCTTTGTGATTTGATCTCCAAGAGTATATAGGTAAAGGTGGGGGTAATGGGAAGGTGCTTCGCCCTTGTCCTTTCATTTTCCATTCTCCAATTTTATTTTCTCCAATTTCACTTTTAAATTTTTTTATTTTTATTTTCATTCATTTAATTTTTAATACTTACGTTGTCCTTTCTTTGTTTCAACCCTTAGTTATTGTCCAATCCTTGTGTGTACCGAGCTTTACAAACCATTTGTGTATTTTGTAGATCTGTTAGTAAGTGAATTTTGGTCATAGAATTGGAATTCATAGGGATACACCACTACACAGAGGCTGGTTGTGTCGATTCATGCACAAAGAGTTGATTGTTAATTGCCTTGGCGTTACAAAGACAACAAAAAAACCCATCCATACATGCTCGCTGGAGAACAAGGAGCATAGAAGTTTGCACTCATAATTACATCAAGAATAGAGGTCTTGTAATTAATTCTAAGCAACGTTTACATAACACAAATTTCATTTTCGTAGAGGATCCATGCTAGTGAAGTGTGAGGGATATAATTCCATTTATGGATCATATTAGTATTAGAGAAATTGAATCCTTGACTTTGATGCAATTGCTGCTACTTTGAAGAGAAGTAGACCTAGATGGGTAAAGCGATGAAGAGAGAGAAATCGGAAGACCTAAGGACCATTAATGTGGAGATTCAAGAGGAGAATGAACACTTGAAGGAGAAGGTACATATGTTTGATCGAATGATAGAAGAGTTGGAAAAGGACCTTGAGGCCTTTGTGAGATTGTTGCCTTTGTTAAATAATTACTTTGTTGAACAACTATTATGGTAGAGTGGGACAAGAGTAGAGTTCAACTTGTGTAATTGGGAGAGAAGGTTATTCCACTAGATAGTTGGCAAGATGGGAGATTCACACAGATGATGGACTAGTTGCACCAAGAGTTGGTAGAGAAGAGGAGGCTTTGGCCAAATTACAGGTTGCTATCCAAGAGACATGGAAGCAACACAACCTTCCAATTCTACTATAAAATCCAACTTCATGACCAAGACACACATGGTAATCTCACCTTCCATGGACCTTTCTCAAGAGCACTCAATAGTGACATTTTGAGGTAAAAAATAGGTCTCAAAATAAACAATGTGCTATCAACGTCAACTTAAAAAAAACTAATAGGATTCAAGATGATGATCTCAACAATAAGGGTGAATAGTATTAGAGGGAAATACACAATACTACCATTTTTAATTTTATTTTCAACTAATCCCTTATAGGTTTACTCAAATTTCAAGTGTAAGAACTTGTTGGATGTGGAATTACATTCGACGAGTACCCACTCTGCATACTTTTGATAAACCCACAATGAGATAAACTCAAACAATATATAAAAAAAAAAACATGTTTCTTTTTTCCCCATGTATTTCCATTTTGTCTCACTGTGGGTCTATCAAAAGTATTTCGAGTGGGTACTCGTTGGATGTGGAATTTAATTCCACATCCAACGAGTGCCTACATTTAAAATTTGAGTAAACCTATACGAAGATAAGTCGAAAATACATTTTTTTTTTTTAATTTCTCCTTGGAAAATTCATAACTCTTATTTTATTGTTTTCCTTAGGAGGCCCATTTTAGACCTCAAAATTTTATAATTTGGGTGATTTTGAAAAGCATACTAGAGGCATTAGTTCCACACTATTAAGACATATGGGCTATGGTGGCCAAGGGATAGACAAGATGAGTCAATGGATTGTAAGCCCCATTGTAGCTGAACTAAGGTTCAAGCATGAAGGCCTAGTTTTGATGGCTCAGAGGAAAAGGCCATGACCACCAAGATCATGTTTGTGAAGGAAAAAGATGTTATAGATTTGGCCTACTCATCAGAAGAAAGATAAGAAACACATGGAGATGGAAACACACTTCCACTTCATTTTTATTATGGCATACTGCAAACGGGAAGTAATGAGGAAAGTTTAAAGACCCAATATACAACAATTATCAAAAGAAGTAGCAAGCCGATCATCCATAAAAAGAAGAAAATAACTAGGAGGTATGCATTAGGAAAGACAACCCTTGTTTGCCATTGCTGCAAGAAGAAACACCATAGAGATGCCAACTGTTGGTATTATGAAGTATGTTCTTTTTATGGGAAGAAGGGTCATCTTGAGGCATCTTGTTGGGAGAAGCAAGCCACATGCCACAAAATTGCAAGATGAATTTCGTATTACAACAACAAACTCAGAGGCATATGGAGAGAAGGGGAATGTCAACTAATCCATGCCACAACAAGAACTTTTTCTAGCATTGCAAGTTGATGGAAATTGGGAAGAAAAGTGTTGGAGGCTTCATCTCAAGAACCACATAGCCAAGAGAAGAGTGCGAAGAGTGAAGACTAAAGCAGTTGAAGAGCACCTTGCAGTTCTTATGTAAGGAGTAGAATCTATCTGGGGAATTACAACAACATAGGACTTCAACATCACCAACGAAGTGGACAACATGTTGATGTTGACATTGAAGGAAACCCTGATCCAATTGTTGCCTTAAACATTGAAACAAAATTTTCCCTTCTTGGAGATGCATCAGAGGTTGGTATATAAAGGTCAATGATAGTGGGGGTTACTTGAAACTTCATGACAATTGCCGAAGTAAATAGAATGTTAGATAATACATGGATTTCAATTGCATTAGTTAAACCACTAGCTACAATAGTTTCTCTAAGCTATTTGCTAGCCAATCCTTTTACTTTCAAAACCTTGAGGCAACCCCTCATCCTCAAGACTGTAGGCATTGATGTCAATTACAACCATACACATGTATGATTTTTTCAAATGTTTTGGGTAGAAGAAGTCGACAACAGTTTGATGCTGACTTTAAAGGAAACCCCAATCCAATTGTTTCCTTAATCATTGAAACAAAAGTTTTCATTCTTTGATATGTGTTAGAGGTTGGTGTATAAAGGTCAATAACAATGGGGGTTACTTGAAACTCCATGAAAGTGGTCAAAGTGAATAAAATGATAGACAATTCATGGATTAAAATTGCATTAGGTAAACCAATATCTACAATAGTTTCTCCAAGCTATTTGCAAGCCATTCCTTGTACTGTCCAAACCATGAGGCATCCCATCATCCTCAAGACTGCAAGAATTGATGTCAATTATGACCATACAAGTGCACGATTTATCAAATGTTTTGGGTAGAAGAAGATGTTGTTATTGCATGCAAAGGATGTCATTCAATTAACATTTCCACAAAGATAGAGAGTTGTGTAAGCATGTGCAAGCAACACAATTTAAGTGCATTATTGTTTCCTTGTGTGTATTCTTTATACCATGTAGGGATATGTATAAACATTCCTTAAAGATAATTCCCTCTTGTTTGAATTGTTTGCTATACCCATATCTTTGTTACACTGTTAATTGCATCTTTGAGAAGTTACAACACTAAGTTCAATGATCTTTGAGAAGTTACAACACTAAGTTCAATGATTTTTCCTCAAGTCAATTAATTAGCACAACGATTGGTTTATGTGAACAATGTGAGAATAATCTCTAGTAACCATACATTTCAACCCTAATATGAATTGAATATTATGTTTTATGAGTCGTTAGAAAAACCTAACCCAATCGTCCTCATGATGTCAATTCTATAGAAAGGCCATTGGAGTCATACTTTGATAGTGGTAGTGTTCATTACGTCTCACATTAATTGTTGGGGTGAAATTTTGTTGGGAAAATTACGTGCACAACTGGTTTATGATTTGATTATCCCTTCAAAAGAAGGAAGGGAAATAAAGTGCTACAATAAGAGAGACGTTGGATATTGTTTTGTTAAGCCCTAAATAATGGTTCATTACCCCTTAATTGGGGCATATTACATTAGTAATGTTATTTTATTTATGTCGGCTTGAGTCCATTAGTTGTAATTGTACCTCCTAGTCTCCTATATATACCAAGGAGACGTTTTCATTTGGAATCATCTTGTATTTGGACATTTATGTGGGGTATAAGGAGGTTGCCCCCTCGAAGAGGCTTATTACATGAAATTATCTCTTTTTCAAGGCGTTGAGTACTTATTCTGAGGTTTTTCTATGCTATATTGATATTTGGTTCTTAACATATGGTATTAGAGCTCAAGGTCTTGGGGTTTCACTAGTACATCTGAGACACCTTGGAATTTTTTCTATAAATGTTTTTCTACGACATTTCAGAAGGAACCCTTTGGAGGATATTTAGTAGACGGATCAAGGTACATTGGGTTAATATTTAATCTCATGAGGCCTTATACTTTAGGAGATACAAACTGTGTAAGGTAGGGTTATGGAATCATCCTGAATTGAGTCATTGCAGAATTTTCACTATAAAAAGTTTTTTGTAACGTTTCAGACCCTGACATTTGGAGAATATTCACATAAATTATTAATTTATCCGTGATAAAATTTTTAGCTTCCGGGTCATCTTACATTTGTAGATACACCCTATGGAAGATAGGGTATCTGACTAGTCCTATTGACTAGTCTCAAGCAGGTGTTCCAGGTAAAACAATCATAAATTCTTCCTAGAGTATCCAAATTGAGTGAGACAAGTTTCATTGGATAGAAGACAATCTGTAGTATTTCTGGTACAAGTTTCATAATTTTATATTGTTGGCAATTTTACAAGAAGAGCGTGCTTGTCATTGATGGAAAGAACAACAACAATGATGGCATGTCTACAGGCAAGAACAACAACAACGATAGCATGCTTACAGTTATTGACAGCAAGAACAACAACGATGAAGGTATGGTTACAGGAAAGAATAGTAGTGACGTTGGCATGTTTACAGTTGGGAGACAACAATGAAAAACATGTAGGCAAGGAAGATCAACAACGATGATGGCATGGAAAGATCAGAAGCGTAACAATGAAGAGCAACAACGATCGTTGGATCCCATTCAAAATTTTCGATGATCGTCAGATCTGAATCCAGACAGGAGGAGCGCAAAGATGGAGGACGGATCTCGGGCGTTAGATCTGAGCATAGGGTCCAACCATCATTGGATCTAGGAGAACCTGCACGTTCTTTAAAGTGATAGGAGAAGAGCGCTTACAAAATCCTGAAAGCAGGAGGGCCATCCTGTAAATTCTAACCTTGTACAATATCTACTGCAAACTGATATTTAGAAAAGAACATAAAAGATACAATGGCAAATACAAACATTACACATAGATTTTTCACCTGGAAACCCAAACCGGGAAAACTAGCATATATTATATTGATACACTTGTGTTACATTGTTTACAATACAATATACATATAGGAGCCAACGGCATCCAAAACCCTAACCCAATGACCTGGATTAGTCCAAAACCCTAATTCCTTAACTGGAAATAGAAAACCATCGGAAAAAAACCATGTGCCGAAAACCACCTAATATCATGTTGTCCCGGAAATATGTCAGCCCGACGATAATATGTCGGCCCGAAACCGGTGAAAATATGTCGGCCCAAAAAAAATTTTCGGGGGCGCTTCCCCCTACACCCCCGCACCCCCTGCACCCCCCTCTTACCCCCTTGCGTGCCCAACGCAAGCGCTCAAACACTACTACTCATGCAAAGAATATAACACATACCCAACACATCCATCTTCGGGCAGGACACGTGGTCACAGATCAACATTTCGCTGACTGGAAAGTCAAAGGAAGGAGGTTCCCTAACCTCTCGAAATTGCGAAATGCGAAACCATGATTTAATTTGAGTCATTGATCAAAGGGAGATTGTGGACCATTGATCTGAATCCATTTCGGAGTTTCGGATACTAGGAGTTGGAGGAGTCAAGGAAACAACTCACGACAGGAACCCATGATATGCGAAATCACAAAAATATCTGGACCGTCGAATCATCAAGATTGTGGACCGTTGATCTGACTCCATTTCGGAGTTTCAAATACTGAGAGTTGGAGGAGTCAAGAGTCGAGACTCTTCATTATAGGAGTCCCGAAGTTGCGAAATGCAAAACACCGAAATCCTGAAATAGACACGACGAAGGCCCGTGAAGTTTTGAAATCACGATAAGATCTAGACCATTGGGTCCATAGGACACGTGGAAAAATATCGTCATTTCGCTGATTGGAAAGTCAAAGGAATGGGGTTTCCTAACCTCTTGAACTTGCGATATGCGAAATCGCGAAATGCCAAAATTGCGACATGGAGTTTCAGGGATCGTGACATGGAGTTTCAGAGTTTCGAGGATTGCGACATGGAGCATCAAAATATCTCATCAAAAGAATTTTTGAAATCACGAAATTGCGACATGGAGTTTCGAAGATCGCGACTTGGAGAGTCGAGATGCCTCATTACAGGAATTCATGACATGCAAAATTCTGAAATGCCGAAATGCGAAAAACACCTTTTGGTGTAGGTTTTAGATACCGGGAGTTGGAGTGTCGAAACACTTCACCACAGAAATGACGAAATGACGAAACACCGAAATGCATTTTCAAATAAGGCTATGGTCACAGCCAGTGGTCACATCTGCGAAAGATGGAGGAAGGAGCTAGTGCAACCAAACTCCATTTCGGTGATCGCGACTTGGAGTGTCGAGACCCTTCATCATAGGAATGCCGAAATGCGAAATTGCGAAAGCGCTTTATGGATAAGCGCTTGGTCACTTCTAGTGGTCAGATCGTCGAAGAGCTGTAGAGAAGAGCTCGAAGAGACAAGCTCCATTTCGGAGTTTGGGACATGGAGAGTCGAGACGATTCTTCACAGAATCCCCGAAAAGTGAAATGAAAAATGCGTGTTCAGAATTGGCCCCTGGTCATAACCTATGGTCACATCGATGAAGGATCAAGAGAGGAGTTATCACGAAGCTAATCTCCATTTTGGAGATCGTGACTTGAAGAGTCAAGAATCTTCACCACAGGAATGCCGAAATGCCGAAATGCTGAAATGTGAAATGGCAAAATCAACACAAGACCCTGTGCTTGTAATCCAATGGTGTTGGATACTTGGAAATATGATCGAAGGGATACTATTGCTCTTCACAGTTAATCGATCAGTTTCGATTCAGTTAGAAGAACTGAATCATGACTCTTGGACGGTTGGCAATTCAGTACCTGATGCGTTTTCTTGGAGGTTCACAGGGTAATTGTGAAAAACGACTGATGGTTTCTGCGAGAGGACTCAAAGAGACTTGAGGGTGATCGCCAGAGAAGATGCAGAGTCTCGAGGCATCTTCAAGTGGCATGAAGACTGTTCATAGAGGCTATTGACAGATGTAAGACCGTTGGAGCTTGGAATTGCAACAGAGGGAATGATCTCGACTGTGACAGAGAAGACGAAGAGTCTCGACTGCTGGAGAGGCTAAGGAATCTCGGCATAACACCAAGTGATGATGGACGCATGGGTTTAACTGCCAAAGAAGCTGAAGAGTTGCAATGATGATCAGGCAGAGCACTCGACATGGGGAGAGCATGCAGAAGCATTGTGAATAAAGGATGCAGAAGGTGCACAGAGACTATAAGAATGCAGAACAAAGAAGAGATGAAGGCTGTTGTTGAGAGTGATTCAGGTGTGTAGAAGGAGGCAGAGTGCAGCAACTGAAATGCACAGAAGAGGAATGGTGCATTGAATGGACATGGAACACAGAGCATAAAAGGCAGAAGAACAGAAAGCGCAAGGCATGTGTGCAGGAAGACAGTGAGGCAGACAGAGCAGGGAAGTGTAGCAGAACAATGATGAGACTAGTAAGCCATTGATGAACATTATATCACTGTAATAAGTTTCAGTAGCAAAGATTGACATAATCAGGGTGGTAGGGAGGTGCTAGGGAGGACTGTTGTCCTCAGAGGTTCAAGTGGGTGCTTGAACACAGGGATTTGTAGCTTCCATCTGGTTGCAGCCAGAGAAACCAAGGTGGCAGGGTGATGCAAGGGAGAACTGTTGTTCTCTGTTTTACAGGTTGGTGCCTGTGTGATTAGAAGTTGGTGCTTCCATCCAGTTGGTGCTGGAACACTTAGGGAGTTGTTGCTTCCTTCTAGTGGGTTCTAGAGAAACCAGGGAGTTGGTGCTAGAGAAACCAGGGAGTTGGTGTTTCCTTTTAGTGTGTGCTAGAGAAACCAGGGAGTTGGTGCTTCCTTCTAGTGGGTGCTAGAGAAACCAGGGAGTTGGTGCTTCCTTCTAGTAGGTGCTAGAGAAAACAGAGAGTTGGTGCTCTTAGCAAGTTTCATCTTGCAAAAAAGAGGTTGTAGCCTCACAATGAGTTGGAGCTCATATGTATGATAATGTACAGAATGTAAATATTACTTATCATACCAAGAAGAAGAGGTTTTTACCATTTATGGGTTTCCTCAAGAAATATCTGTCTCTATATATTTCATATGTGTGACTGATGTCAAATGTTCTATTGCTTACCTCCCTGCATTATTGTGATTGTCATTAAGTGCTCTGCAAAGAGTTTAAAATAAGCATAATTGTTTAAGCATGGTAACAACTGATTCACCCCCCCTCTCAGTTGTCCAACAATTGGTATCAGAGCAGGTTCCTTTTATCTAAAGGTAGATCTGTAAGCTTAAACATGAAAAGTCATGAAGGGACTTCAACCACTAAACCTCCTCTGTTTGATGGAACAAATTTTTCCTTCTTGAAGGTTAGAATCAGAACATACCTAATGGCCTTAGGTGCTGATGTTTGGGATGTAGTAGAGACTGGATACGTAAAGCCTGTTGTGCTAGCTTCCAAGGATGATAAGTTAGAATTTATCTTTAATGATAAGGGAATGAATATTATCTTGAATGGACTTGCAGAAGACGAGTTTGTAAAGGTGATGCATCTTCAAACTGCCAAATAAATGTGGGATAAACTTATTAGCAACTATGAAGGAAATGAGAAAGTAAAAGATGCCAAACTTCAAACATTTAGGTTGAAGTTTGAAAAACTAAAGATGAATGAAGATGAAATAGTTAGAAAGAATTTTTTAAGAGTTGAATAACTTGTGAATTCCATGAAGGGTCTTGGTGAGAAGATTGAAGAATCAATTTTAGTTCAGAAGATTTTAAGATCTTTGCTTGATAAATTTAATCCAAAAGTCTTTGCAATAGAAGAACTAGATAATCTTAAAACTCTATCCATTTATCAACTCCTAGGAAATTTAACTGCATATGAAATGAGAATCAACAAATATAAATCCATTACTAGAGAAGCATCTTTTAAAGCAGACAAGGATACTGATTCAGATTTAGATGATATTGAGGCAAAATTTGTGAGAAGGTTAAAGAAAGGATTAGGAGAATATAAAGACAAGCTTCCCCTCAAATGTTTTAACTATGGTAAGATAGGTCACTTTGCAAATAAGTGTCCACACAAGAAGAAGGACCAGAACTCTGAAGATGAAGAGAAGTACAAATCCAAAAGATTTGATAGAAAGAAAAATTTATGTGTAAACAATGATGACTCCTCAGAAGACATTGATAGTGACTCTTCCTGTGAAGATAAGATAAATGAATTCATGCTTATGGCCCAAAAGGATTTTGATAATAAAAGCACAGGCAGTGATGATAATGATGAAAAAGTTGTGGTTGATATGGAAGGAGAACTGATCAGTGCACTAGAAGAGATTGACAGATTCAGAATTAAGAACAGAAAGCAAAAACAATTGCTAATACCATTTGAGAAAGACATTAAATAGCTTGATGAAGACTTTTCCCTGCTAAAAGTGGAATTAGAAGAGGCAAATAAAATTGAGGACATTCTGAAACAACAATTATCAGAAAAGAAGGCAAGCTGTAAAGCTCCGGAAGAAGAAGTAGTGAAAACTAGAAAAGAGTTAGAGAAGTTTCAAGCCTTGAATCATCAGAATCTGTCAAGTATGAAAGCTTCAGAAGGATTATCCACCATTTTGAATCAACAAAGGAATCCAAAGTTGAAAACAGGTTTGGGTTATGAAGAGGGATCAAGTAGTGGTCATCCAAGCAACAAAGACTTCATCAAGTTTTTCAAATCTACAACCAATGACAACAACAAACCTACATAAACAAAGGAAGATAATCAACTGCCCAGGAGGAGTAAAGAAAAAGGTGCCAGGACTGAATCTATAGAACAAAGAAATAATGCACTCCCTGCTCAAGGAAATCATCAGCATGGAAGAAATC
This sequence comes from Picea engelmannii, assembly GCA_009831015.1. NCBI lineage: Eukaryota > Viridiplantae > Streptophyta > Pinopsida > Pinales > Pinaceae > Picea > Picea engelmannii. The sequence goes on along the minus strand of ML791735.1, from coordinate 326,141 downwards.
GACGCGCTCAAAGAAGACAACCATTTTCCAGGTACCAAGGATTTTTCTATGGATATTGTTTTTTCTATTCTAACTTTGGTCACAAAGTTGTAAACTGTTCTTTAAAATTTAGATATGAGCAAGCAAGACATTCAAGGTATAGATATCTTCCACAACAACGAATGAGGCACCCAAGTAAAAAACCTCCACAGATTGCAAATCACTTGATGGATGGGAAAATGACATAGTTTAAGCATAACAATCGTTTTGACTCTTTAATCAACGAACCATAATGCTACATCTATCATAACTATGGACATAAAGTTGTTGAATGTCACTTAAAGAACTATAAATCAGATTTGAATTCCTCTACTGAAATGTTAAGGTTTGGAAGAAGAAAGAAAGTGATAAGTGTGGATTAGTGTTGTTAGCTCGAAGACAAAAGAACCCCCGGAACATAGATAGTAGATGTTCCAAGCATATGACTGGAGAAAAGGATAGGCTTTTGCTTATAAGAAAAATTAAAACAGGAAATGTGATCCTTGAAAATGATGAACCGGGTAAAAACAAGGATAAAGGGATGGTGAGTTTAAGTAATGGAAAAGGAGATTCTCAGGATGATCTTCCTATAGATGGGATGAAACATAATTTTCTCAATGTAAGTCAAATGTGTGATAGAGGATGTAAAGAGGTGGTCCTTTCCAAAGACTGTAAGATAAAGTCTATAAACTTAGGACAAGTGGTGGCTAAAAGCATAAGGAAAAACAACAATGCTGATGTTGAATCCTCCCCTGCAAGTAAAGAAGAAGATTCAGATATCATAAAGGAATGTTTAGTTAGCATTTATCCCATAGAAGAAGTAGGAGAAGAATCATGTCATAAGATGGAAGCATAAGTTTTGAAGGTTGAGAAGTCAAACACCCAAATCAAGTTCTTGAACAGTTCCAAGACCCTGGATAAAATCTTGGATAGTCAGATATCACCAAATGAAAAATACCGTATTGGACTCAACAAGGTAGAAATCAATGCTCCTAAGAAACCTGATACAAGTCCTCCATTTGTAAAAAGGAAAAGCAGATGTGAGAATGTTTGTAGTGTTTTTCTCTTGTGATGTATATGGTCATAAAATCCTTGGGTTGTAAGAATCATGGAATAAAAATGAATTTGCAGTAATAGAAATTGATGAGAATCAATGGGCAGATCCAAGGGTTGTTTGAAAAGTACGAGCTACAATTACGCAGTGTGTTAGTAGGACAGCGGGATCTTCAACAATAGCATTTTGTTTTACAAAATGATATACATGACATCCTGTAGAGATAACAAGAGGAAATACCTTGTCAAGGAAAGCTAACCTTTTAGGAACAAAGGGGGAAAATAGTCAGAAGCAGAGAGATAACAGTGACAGGGGGAGTCATTCAGTTATGACAAGAAAAGGTTGATGAAGGAGTTCCAGTAAGAAAGGTGAGCAATATTGAGTATTCTACAGAGGATACAATGGAAGCTGAAGATGAACAGGTCCAAGAATCAGAAGGAGAAGACTCTGGTTTAGATACAAATATTCTGCAAGACTCAAATAAGAAAATCCATCATGTAAGGGGGAGTTTGTGTTGGTTGAATATCTGATACCTCTTAAACATACTGCAACAACTCGGGGGGAGCATGTTTTCTTTGACATTGATGTCAAAGGGGGAGAAAAGGAGTGGTCCGGATCGGATGCTACAGTTGGAGGTTCAAACAGATTAGCGTAGCGGACCAGATGCTACAGTTGGAGGTCTAAACAGATTAGCGCAGCCGTTCAGGGTTGCCATCAATGCCAAAGGGGTATATTGTTGGCATGTTTACAATAAGAGCGTTCTTGTCATTGATGGAAAGAACAACAACAACGATGGAATGTCTATAGGCAAGAACAACATCAACGATAGCATGCTTACAGTTATTGATGACAAGAACAACAATGACGAATGTATGGTTACAGGAAAGAATAGTAGTGACGTTGGCTGGTTTACAGTGGGGAGACAACAATGGAAAACAGACAGGAAAGGAAGATCAATAGCGATGATGGCATGGAAAGATCAGAAGCGTAACAATGAAGAGCAACAATGATCGTTGGATCCCATTCAGAATTCATGATGACCGTCAGATCTGAATCCAGACAGGAGGAGCGCAAAGATGGAGGACAGATCTCGAGCGTTAGATTCGAGTGCATGGTCCGACCATCGTTGGATCCAGGAGAATCTGCATGTTCTTTAAAGTGATAGGAGAAGCGGGCTTACAAAATCCTGAAAGTAGGAGGACTGTCCATCTTTGGGCAGGACACGTGGTCACAGATCAACATTTCGCTGACTGGAAAGTCAAAGGAAGGAGGTGCCCTAACCTCTCGAAATCATGAAATGTGAAACCACGATTTAATTTGAGTCATTGATCAAAGGGAGATCGTGGACCATTGATCTAAATCCATTTCGGAGTTTCAGATACTGGGAGTTGGAGGAGTCAAGGAAGCAACTCACGGCAGGAACTCGTGATATGCGAAATCATGAAAAGATCTGGACCGTCGAATCATTAAGACTGTGGAACGTTGATCTAACTCCATTTTGGAGTTTCAGATACTGGGAGTTGGAGGAGTCAAGAGTCGAGACTCTTCATCATAGGAGTCCCGAAGTTGAAAAATGCGAAACGTCGAAATCCCGAAACAGACACGACGAAGGCCCATGAAGTTTTGAAATCACGATAATATCTGGACCGTTGGGTCCATAGGACACGTGGCAAAAGATTGTCATTTCACTTACTGGAAAGTCAAAGGAATGGGGTTTCCTAACCTCTCGAACTCACGATATGAAAAATTGCGAAATGCCGAAATTGCGACATGGAGTTCCGGGGATTGCGACATGGAGTTTCAGAGTTTCGAGGATTGCGACATGGAGCGTCAAGATATCTCATCACAAGAATTGCCGAAATTGCGAAATGTTGAAATGCAAAATTGTGACATGGAGTTTCGGAGATCGCGACTTGGAGAGTCGAGATGCCTCGCAACAGGAATTCGCGACATGTGAAATTCTGAAATGCCGAAATGCGAAAACACCTTTTAGTGTAGGTTTCGGATACCGGGAGTTGGAGTGTCGAAACACTTCACCACAGGAATGCCGAAATGCCGAAATGCGTTTTCGAATAAGGCTGTGGTCATAGCCATTGGTCACATTTGTGGAAGATGGAGGAAGGAGCTAGTGCAACCAAACTCCATTTCGGTGATTGCGACTTGGAGTGTCGAGACCCTTCATCATAGGAATTCTGAAATGCGAAATTGCTAAAGCACTTTATGGATAAGCACTTGGTCACCGTCGGTGGTCACATCATAAAAGAGATGTAGAGAAGAGCTCGAAGAGACAAGCTCCATTTCGGAGTTTGGGACATGGAGAGTCGAGATGACTCTTCACAGAATCTCCGAAACGCGAAATGTGAAATGCGTGTTCAGAATTGGCCCCTAGTCATAACCTATGGTCACATTGACGAAGGCTCAAGGGAGGAGCTAGCACGAAGATAATCTCCATTTCAAAGATCGCGACTAGAGTCGTGACTCTGCACCATAGGAATGCCGAAATGATGAAATGCGAAATGGAGAAATCAACGTGAGACCTTGTGCTTGTAATCCAATGGTGTTGGATACTTGGAAATCTGATTGAAGGGATACTGTTGCTCTTCACAGTTAATCAATATATATGATTCAATTAGCAGAACTGAATCATGACTCTTGGACGGTTGGCGATTCAGTAGCTGATGCATTTTCTTGGAGGTTCACAGTGTAACTGTGAAAAACGACTGATGGTTTTTGCGAGAGGACTCGAAGAGACTTGAGGGTGATTGCCAAAGAAGATGAAGATTCTCTAGGCATCTTCCAGTGGCATGAAGGTTATTCATAGAGGTTATTGACAGATGTAAGACCATTGGATCCTGGAACTGCAACAAAGGGAATGAGCTCGACTGTGACAAAGAAGACAAAGAGTCTCGACTGCTGGAGAGGCTAAGGAATCTCGACATAATACCCAGTGATGATGGACACATGGGTTTAACCACCAGAGAATCTTAAGAGTTGCAATGATGATCAAGCAGAGCACTTGACATGGGGAGAGCATGAAAAAGCATTGTGAATAGAGGATGCAGAAGATGCACAGAACAAAGAAGAGATGAAGGCTGATGTTGAGAGTGATTCAGGTGTGTAGAAGGAGGCATAGTGCAACAACTGAAATGCACATAAGAGTAATTGTGCATTGAATGGACATGGCGCACAGAGCATAAAAGGAAAAGAACATAAAGCGCAAGGCATGTGTGCAGGAAGACAGTGAGGCAGACAAAGCATACCAGTGTATTAGAACAATGATGAGACTGGTAAGCCATTGATGAACATTATATCACTGTAATAAGTTTTAGTCGCAAAGATTGATATAATCAAGGTGGTAGGGAGGTCCTAGGGAGGACTGTTGTCCTCAGAGGTTCAAGTGGGTGCTTGAACACAGGGAGTTGTAGCTGCCATCTGGTTGCAGCCAGAGACACCAAGGTGGCAGGGTGGTGCAAGGGCGAACTTTTGTTCTCTGTTTTACAGGTTGCTACCTGTGTGACTGGAAGTTGGTGCTTCCATCCAGTTGGTGCTGGAACACTTAGGGAGTTGTTTCTTCCTTATAGTGGGTGCTAGAGAAACCAGGGAGTTGGTGCTTCCTTCTAGTAGGTTCTAGAGAAAACAGAGAGTTGGTGCTCTCAGCAAGTTGCAGCTTGCAAAACAGAGGTTGTAGACTCACAATGAGTTGGAGCTCATATGTATGATAATGTACAGAATGTAAAGATTACTTATCATACCAAGAAGAAGAGGTTTTAACCCTTTATGGGTTTTCTCAGGAAATATCTGTCTATGTATATTTCATATGTGTGATTGATGTCGAATGTTCTATTGCTTACCTCTCTGCATTATTGTGATTGTCATTAAGTGCTTTGCAAAGAGTTTAAAATAAACATAATTGTTTAAGCACGGTAACAACTGATTCACCCCCCCTCTTAGTTGTCCAACATATATCAATTATTTTGTACGGGGCATTCTATACAAGTGATATCTCTTGGAAAGGCCAAAAATTAGAAAGCTGTGGGGAAGTTACTAGAAATTCCACCTGGCACATCTAATTTTGATTAGACCTATGGTATTGCAGAGAAGAAATATCAGAGAATTAAAAAAAAAGAAAATTTCATACCCAGAAGGGCCGAAATTTTGGAGATACAATAAAAGAAAGATTGTCTAGCAGAACCACCTCAAAATCAAGGTTTAAAGTGATACTTGACCAACATGCCACCAAAAAAGGGGATTTCTACACCAAATAAGCCTCCAGACAGTCCTACTTGGACTCTTGATGAAGGTGAAGAAATGAGTAGGGACATAAATGATTTACAAAATAAGACAATAACAAAATATGAACTACAAGGGATGATGGATTCAATGGAAGCTAAGTTGGAGGAAATAATGGATACTAAGATGGATGGTTTAAAAAGGGAGATCATTGTTAACTTTAATTCAAAATCCCACCCAGTTTCAGTCTCGCGGATTTTTCAGTCAAATTTAAATGCTAAACTCAGTTTCAACACTGTTTCAGCATATGCTACAGCCGTGTTTCAGCATCTACTACAGCAGTGTTTCAGCATCTACTACAGCAGTGTTTCAGCATCTGCTACAACAGTGTTTCAACATATACTCAACACTGTGTTTCAGCTTATGCTACAGCTTGGTGTTTCAGCATAAGCTACAACGGTGTTTCAACATCTAAAAAAACTTAACAGAAAATAAATTTCTGAACAGAAAATAAATTTCAGAACTGAAACATGAGGATTATGAACATCGTTTTCAATGCAGAAATTAAATATCAGCAATATGCAAAACTCAGAAAATATTAGACACAAATA